>JARJDX010070017.1:0-12939 GCA_030264735.1 Gymnusa sp. GC000175 | reverse complement strand
TACTTGATAAATCTATATCTACATCGATTGGTTTTCGTGGATAGTGCTTATTTCTTTCAAAATCAGGAAAGAATATTTTTTTTGGTATATATGGACCACTACTTGATAAATTCATATCTACATCGACTGGTTTTGTAGGTCTTCGTGGATGGTGCTTATTTCTTTTAAAACCAGGAAAGATTACTTCTTTTGGTGTATATGGACCACTACTTGACATATTTATATCTACATCGATTGGTTTATCAGGTCTTCTTGGAAAATAGTTATTTGTCCCAAAACCAGGAACGCTACTTGATACATTTATATCAACATCAATTGGTTGGTTAGGATATGAAACTGTTGTTCTATTTGTTGTTTTACCTGGAAACCATACATCGGTATATTTTGGTTGTTTAGGATATGAAACTGTTGTCCTATTTGTTATTTTACCTGGAAACCGTACATCGGTATATTTTGGTTGTTTGGGTTTTCTTGTAACCATGGTAGGATGCTTTTCAATTGGAAATATTGAAATATCTTTTGTTGTTAAATCTGAAGAAACACCTTTAGATATATCTACATCTATTTCAGCTGAATTTTTTGGGTAAGAAGGTTTATGTATAGGCCACATCGGGGTGTTTGAAATAAATCCGCTATTATTTCTAGGAAGATTTATTTCAATAGAAACTGTGTTCTCGTGAGGAAGTGTAACTTTTGGATAAAATTTCGGAGTTACAGAACCTCTAGGTATTTCATGACTACTGCTTCCCAAAATTATCTCAGTATCTACAAAGTGCGGGGTTGTATTTTTTTTTGGCGTTTTATATTTGTTTGTGTGTTCATAAGGAAAATGAATGCTACCATCTGTATAGGGTTTTAATTTATTAGGCTCTCTGTTTATTTCTATAGAAATGTTGGTTTCATTTGGGCTAATGTGATGTGGAATATATTCTTGTGATCGATATTTTGGTTTGGTTGTAAGATGTTTTATATTTTGTGGCATCTCCACATCAATATCTATTTGAACTTTATCATTTGGTTTAAAAGTAATAGGGCGTAGTTGCATGTGTGGAATTTTAAATTCTGAAGAATCTGATATTTCCTCTGTACTTAATATTTCTTCGCTTTCCGAAGACTCTGTGTCAATAAATTTAGGAAGTTCCCAAGATTTTTCCATTGAACTTCTAGGAGTAAAGTTTGGTTCTTCAGTAGTTGTAATTAAATGTGGTACACTAGAAGGTTTCACAACTTTGTTGTCTAAAATTACACTAAATTCAGTCACTGCACCTCCAGTGTTATCTTTAAATTCGTGCGGCGTTAATATTTCGCCTTTGTGTACGATTTTAATATTTGGGTTATGGCTCATACAAAGAGAATTTACCAGTGCTTCCGGGCTTAATGTTGTACCCTTATAATTAACATGTGGGAAATTGTCGTCTGGATGTGGAGGATTTTTAATGCCAATTTCTAATAAATTAATAACGGTTGGGACTACATCCTCAGGATCAACTACTTTACCATTAACCAAAATTTTAAAATTTGAAGGTAGGCGTCCGTAATATTTATTGAGGAAATCTCGGGGTTTGTATGTTTTTCCACGGCAAAAAATTTTAACATTAGATGGATTATGCTCGGCCAACTCCTTGATTACACGTTCTGGAGTGTATAATTTACCATTATGATATATTGATGGATAATTGTTATTATTCCTTAATGTTCTGACGTTTAAATCAAAATTAAGATTATTTTCTGTAGTGGCTCCAGGATGGTAATAGTTAGGCTTAGGAGTAGATCTTTTTATTAGTTCAAATTTAACTAATTGAGAAATCTCCTCGGGTGTTAATTCTTTATTATTGAAAAACACCTCAAATTCTACTGGCATCTTACTTTCAAACTTTTGCCTAAACATCTTTGGTGTATATTTCACTCCATTATATAATATTTTGCATTTTGGATTATTTTCTAGAGCTAACGCTAAAACAACTTCTTTAGGTGAATACAATTTTCCATTCGACATAATATGAGGAAAAATATGGTGTTTTGGAAAATATCCACCAACCGATAAATCGACAAATTTGGGAACATCGTTGGGATTTACAAACTCACCATTAATTAAAATTTGGAAATCCACAGGTATCTTATCTTCGTATAATTCTAGAAATTCTTTTGGTAGGTAATTTCGCCCCTGATGATATATTTTACAATTTGGTATATTTTGCGACCCTAGAGCATAAATTATATCTTTTGGTTTATACATATTACCATTAAATATTATGTATGGAAATGATGAATTTGAGTTTACCCGTTCAATTTCTGCACCGTTTTGGAGATTGATGTATTGAGGTATCTTTTCAGGGTTAATATATTCGTGATCAATTGTAATGTTAAACTCTTGTGGTATTCTTTGCTCAAAATGATCAATAAACTCCCTCGGTGTGTACTGTGTTCCCTTATATTCAACGAGTACATTTGGAACGTTTTGATTTTCCAACGCAACTAAAACCTCACTGGGAGAAAATATGGTTCCCCTATCTTTAATGTACGGAAAAGGTGACACACCATCATCAATAGATATTTCTAGATCAACAATTTCGGGTATTTTTTCAGGCGCAATTTTTTGCCCATTTTGCATGATAATAAAATCAGCTGGAATTGATCCACGATTTAGAAATTGAGTTGGGGAGTACTGTTCTTGATTGTATAAAATTGTAACGTTAGGTAACTTTTCTGTTCCACGCAATATATCTTCTGGTGAATAAATTTTGCCATTGTGAATAACATTTGGAAACGTGTGATCAGAATGCGTTTCTATTTCAAAATCAATTATATTTTTTAGTCTTTCAGGCTGCACAACATTTCCGTTGAAAACAATTTCAAAATCAAGAGGAATCTGCGAGCCAAAATTTTCTAAAAATTGTTCTGGTGTGTAATGTATACCTCTACATATTATAGAAAAATCTGGTTGGTGCATTGTAGCTAATATGTCTATAATATCTATGGGGGAGTAAACTTTTCCGTTATTAATTATGTGTGGAAACTTGGGTCGTCCATTTTCCTCTTCTGATTTTGATTCACTTGAAATGGTTATTTCCACACTTAAATCTTCTTTAGAATTCTGGGGTCTAAATTTTAAAGGGTTGTATAAACCTAAGACATTTGGAATATCTTCAGGATCAATAACGGTGTTATTTATCACAATGATAAAATCTTCTGGACTTTCACCTGAAAATTCGTTTTTAAATTCAATGGGTGCAAATTCTCTTCCATCGTGGATAATCTCAATGTTTGGAAAATGTTTTTCTATTAAAATATCAATAATATATGAAGGATTGTATTTGGTACCATTTACCATTAAACTGGGAAAAGTGTGTAGATGTGGTTTTCTGCCTCTTGTTAAATCCACAATTTTTGAAATTTTGTCGGGTGGTACTAAAACTCCATTTAGTAATACAGAAAAATCGTTTGGAATATTTTCACCAAACATATTTTTAAAATCAATTGGTAAGTACTCTTGTCCGTTGTGAATAATTTTAATCCTTGGTGAGTTTTGCACAATGAAAGCTTCTATGACATCTTTTGGATAATAAATTGTACGATTGTGGTAAATCGGTAAAAATTGTCCACCAGGCGTATAATTCATTAGTATTTCCAAATTAACATAATCAAAAATTTCTTCAGGTTCTATGGGGTTTTTATTATAAAGTATTTGAATATCTGTAGGAATTTCGCCACGGAATTTATCCTGGCATTGTTGAGGTGTGTATTCCTTACCTTGATATAATATGGTAATACCTGGATGTTTTTTTATGGCAAGAGCATTAACTATTTCTTCTGGCGTATATATGTGGCCATTAAATACTACATTGGGAAACATAATTTTTGGTCTTTGATATTTACCAAGCATTCCATAACTTTCTAAATCCACCAACTTAGGAACATCTTCAGGAGTGACAATTTCATTATAATATAGTATAGAAAAGTTTGTAGGTATTCGTGCTTTAAATAATTCCTTAAATTGTTTTGGATAATAAACTTGTCCATTATACATAATGTAAACATTATCAGGTCTTTGATTAATCAAACAATTAACAACGTATTTTGGTGGATATACGATGCCATTGTATATAATATTAGGAAAACTTTTATCTCCATCTTCTAGTTGTGTGGAAGATTTGCACACCATAAAATCAACAATGCTCTTGATTTCTTCGGGTCGTATGATTTTGTTAACATTTACCACTCTAAAACTCCTTGGCAATCTGGTATCAAATCTATCCAAAAATTGTTTTGGAGTAAACAGCTTGCCTTTATATAAAACCTTTATCTTGCCTACAGCGTGGTGATGAACAAGACAAGAAATAACATCTTCAGGACTATACAACTTTCCATTATCTATAATATATGGGAAATAACTTTCCGGTTCCAAACTGGGATCTGAAGTTTCCTGTCCACCCAAAATTAGTATGTTTGGAATATCTTGAGGATTAACTCGAACACCACTGAGTAAAATTTCAAAATCTCGTGGAAATTCTTCTTTGAATGTATGTACAAATTCTGCTGGTGTGAATTCGCGTCCTTTGTAAAGAATTGTCACGTCTTTAGGAGCTTGTTTGTGCAGTAATAAAATAATCTCATCCGGACTATAAACATACCCGTTAAAAACAACATTTGGAAAGTGAACTATTGGTGCTCTAATTTCGCTCGATATTTCTAAATCAATAATAGTGGTAACATCCTCAGGTGGTAAAATTTCATTTCCTAAGTAAAGCGAAAAGTCAACTGGATACAAATCATGGAAATATTCTTCAAATTCTTCAGGAGTGTATCTATGTTCGTTATGTAATATGTACAAATTATCAGGTTTTTGATTTGTAATGCATTTTAAAACATCTTCTGGTGAGTATTTTTGACCATGATATTGAATTTCTGGAAAAACAGTTGGTTCATACTCTGATGGTAAAAGATTTACTAAACTTGGAATTAATCTAGGTGGTATAACCTTTTTGTTCCTCACAATTTGAATCTCGCCTGGTACAGTGTGTCCAAATTTCAATATAAACTTTTGCGGGCTGTAATATACGCCTCCATACAAAATTTTCATATCCCTAATATTTTGTTCAATAATTTTATCAACAATTTCAGTTGCTGTAAAGGTAATCCCTCTATAAACTATATTTGGAAACCATTTTATCTCCTCTGATGAACCTTGATAATTTTTTTGATCAAAATCAATGAAGATATCTATTTGCGTGGGACTTATTGGATTATTATTGTTTAAAATTTGGAAATTTGGCGACTTAGAAATATTTCGAAAAATATCTGGAGGATACCTTACACCATTTTGCAAATATTCTATACCTTCTATTTCTTGATTGTCAATCATTGCAATAATTTCTTCGGGCGAATAAATATAACCGTCGTGTTTAACTTCAGGAAATACTGGTTCTGGAAGTGTGGAAAAATCTAAAATGGTTATTAACTCCGTGGGTGGTATAGGTTTATTCCCTTTAAAAACTACGAAGACAGGGCAATTATCCGAATGTAAATCTTTAAAGAATGGTGGTTCATAAAGAAGACCATTATATAAAATTTGAAGATCATTTCCATAATTTATAATCGCGTTTAAAACATCTTGTCTTGTATAGGTTCTACCATTTATTACAAGCACTTCCACCCCAAATTTCTGTATAAATTGTGGGGTTTGTACCATATTTATTTCCTTTCCTAAATCAGTTGGTTTAATAACAATTCCGTTCTTTAATATTTCAAAATCGTTAGGTATATCAATAAAGGCTTTAATAAATTTATGTATTTCGTACTTAATCCCTTTGTGATAAATTAAAATGTCCTTAGGATGTTGATGTTCCAAAATAAAAATTATATCCCGAGGCGTATAAGTAATGCCAAAACTTTCAATCGGTGGGAAGATATCAGCCAAGTTTTCTTCAGAAACAACGCGTGCTATATCAATTTGAGCACTATCAACTCGTTTTACGTTATTTTTATTTATCAATTCACTAATTTCCTCCAAGGTAAAAATGTTTCCATCTTTAATAATTCTGTAAAACACATCCGAAGTATTAAATTTTTTCATAAAAACATCCAATTCGTATGTAATGGTTTTGTGTATAATCTTAACATCGAATTCTATTAAACTTTGTAATATTTTGATGTTTCCAAAAACTATTTCACCCTTGGTAATTAACATGTTGTAAATAGTTTGCTTATCTAAAATTTCTTCATTCGAAAATAATTGATATCTGTATGCAGTTGCATTTTCAGTTCTTTCATGTGTTTCTAAATAAGCTTTAATGGTGATTTTTGTAATTGTAGGTCCTGGTATCCAGAGTTTTATTCCTACAACATTTTGAATTGAATCCAACGCATCGTAAGGATTAATTTTCACATTATTGGTAGTAAAACTATCTGCAACGGTGTACCTTACAATTACATCTATTACCCGATTAACTTTTAATTTAACGTGTTTGTTTAAAATTTGAATTTTTCCTT
Source organism: Gymnusa sp. GC000175 (assembly GCA_030264735.1). Taxonomy (NCBI): domain Eukaryota; kingdom Metazoa; phylum Arthropoda; class Insecta; order Coleoptera; family Staphylinidae; genus Gymnusa; species Gymnusa sp. GC000175. The sequence goes on along the minus strand of JARJDX010070017.1, from coordinate 6,450 downwards.
TAAAATTTTTATCATATGTTTTTATAAATTGCGTAACAGTCATGGTATGATTGCTGACTTCAATTTCAATATTTGGCACGAACGTTAAATGGTATAAAATTGGATAAAACGTAACATGCACTTCGTTTACTAATAATGTGGTAAAATCAAAAAGATATGTTGGCTCTGATTTAAAAATGATATCATAAAATTTTTGAACATCTATAACATTATCATCAAGATAAATAAATTCATGTTCTTGTTTGTATTCTATTTTAATTTTGTGCAATAATTCACCCCCATACACTCTTAAAATTTCCTCAATGGTATGACTAATTCCATTAAGTACAATCTTGCTAGGCGATATATAGCTGACTTTTTGGGCATGCATTATCTTTCCAATTTCATAAATATTTAATACTCCTTCATATAGTTTTAATCTGAAATTGCTATCCATTGCGTGCATCTCCAAAAAGTCGTTTATTTCATAATATTTTTCATTAAATTCAACTTGCGGTTGCTCCCTCATCGTTTTAAATCTTTCCAAAATTTCCTTCATAGAGAATGGAACCTCATCCAAAAAAATCTTATCCGTCGGCAGAAAAGAGGTTACATTTTTGTAGCCAATTGATTTCCTCACGGCTTTGTGAGGACTTTGCAATATTTTTGTATGACTTACATCGTTCACTTGTACAGATCCAATCAATTCAAAAGTTAGGGCGTGTATAATCTAAAATATATAAAACAATAATTAAGATTAATTTCACAAGTTCGTTATCAATTTTATTTTAACGAATTTTGTATTACATCACTATAAATAAATTATTATTTTATGCTATACACAATAATGTTGGTGTATAATATATAATTAAACTCTTACAATTAACTTTTGCCAAAGTAATTCGCTTATTAAATTATCGTTTAAGTAAACCATAAATTAAACCATAAAACAGGCCTTGTGTGATATTAATTAGGCTTTTCCTTAAAGTTTATTAAATAAAATATGGGCTTACAGTTTCAATTTTCTATCATTTTTAAAATTACTTGCTAGTTGCGTTTGCTAAAATCCTTATAGTGGCAAAAACTTGAAACACAATTATTTTATGCAATTTTATATTTTTGTCACTGTTTAAAAATGGTAACAACACTTTAACCGGGGGGTTTTTTGAGGGGTGAAATTTCTGAGATTTTTTTTACTTTAGCATACTTTTGTTAGTCGAATACGTACCAAGGCAACTATCAACGGCGAATGCCTCATCATAAAATAAATACAAACTGATTTTTTTTGTATACGTGTAGCGCATTTATATTGTATTGGGGCATCAAAGTGGCGTGGGCCATTGATAAAGTAATTTGCGTATTGTATTTATTATGTATTATGCACCACTTATTATGCAGAACAATATCGTAAAAAATAAACAATGTTTTAAATGTATGGTCAGAGGATATAAAAGAATTTGTTGGTAACATAACATACATCAATATGACAAAAATTGGTATGCACAATGTAAATCCTTTATGTATAGTTGTAGCTCTATAAAATTTTTATGTACACGTTTTTTAACAAACTTATCTAAAAAAATATTTTTAAATACGCAAAATCATTTTTATAAGACCGGTTCTATAAATCGTAGTTAATAAACTGTAGAAATAAATTTTGGCATTGTTATGATATTGTTATTAACAATGTCATATGACATGTCAATTTATTTCTACAGTTCTATAGTTAACTAACGTTTTATAGAACTAAGCATTAAAGTATAATTATATTTTTGATAAATCTATTAGAGATTCAATTACATCCATTTCCAATTAGTATCTGCTCTTTATTTGGCATACCTTCGGCTGATGATTGTAAACTCCGATAATCTAAATAACTCTACTGTTGTCTTTTCGGTCCATTGCCGTAAATTCTTTATCCAGTCGTCATCGTTACAACCTTTTCTCTTCGATTATATCCTGCATAATAAATTGAAGAAGTTTTTACTGTTATGTATGATGCGGCAAAAGTAGTACCCTATTTTTTTGCTTGCGAAGAAGTAGTTTTCGTTGGTAAAATGATGAGTCTACGAGATGCAGAGCATTCGATGATAGGACCACATCTCAATGGCCTTTAATTGCTTCTGTTAGCTTCCAAGCTTCCACTTCATGATGAGCCTACGAGATGCGGAGCATTCGATGATAGCACCACATCTCAATGGCTTTTAATTGCTTCGGTTAGCGTCCAAGCTTCCACACCATATAACAATATCAAAAAGACTTAGCATTTAAGAATGCTTGTTTGAAGATGGAGGGTAAATTCATATTGTATAATACGTTTCTCATTTAGTTGTATGCTGATCGTGCCTTTTCGATTCTTATCCTGACGTCAAAAGTAAGCTGGTGTTTGTTCAAATTTGCTCCCAACTATGGTATTTCTGGTATTCTCTATAAATGAGATCCATTTACTAGGAATTAAACATTAAATTAATTCTTTCTGACCATCATGTCTTTGTGTTCATCACATCGGTCGCATATTGAGTATGTCTGCCCCTTTGTCAAAAGGTCTTTGAAATCCGTCAATACTACAGTACCAGCGCCAATTCATCAGTATACTTCATGTAATTAACAATCTCCCCGTTTATCATTACCTCATTCTTCTCTTCTTCCAATGCATCTAGTGCATCTCTGAAAATCGGAAAAGAGTTGCGTGGATAGTAAACAGCACTGTTAAATTCCTTGTAAAAATTCCTTTGATACAAACACATATTGTTTTCTACTGTGCGGGCATCATCATCATCTCATTATCCATTTTTGATTGCTATATGATTATTTATCATGGCTAACCCGGTCGAATGCCTTTCCAAAGTCGAGCAAGCAGACAAATACTTCACAGTTAATGTCCCTTGCTTTCTAAATAAGAACATTTATGCCAAAAAGGGCATCTCAGGTCCCTAATCCGCTCTTAAAATTGAATTAGGTGTCACAAATACCTTCTTAAAGCTTTGGGTATATGCGCTCGTAGATAGTTTTTTACAAAAACATACCTACAATATCTTGTGAGACAAATTGTTTTGTAGTTTTCGCTTTAATTAGCTATGGGTTTTTTAGATATTAATATACATGTTGAGACTAGACCCCTTTGGTAAATAATTTCGTAATATTTTTTAAGTTTTTTGCTTCAATGAGCATTAGTATATAGCCGAGAACTTATTTTGCGCAAGGTGTTTTTAATTTATATTTATCGCTTTAAGCACTTTTTAGTACGCTATAAAAGGTCATCTTTTTGGTAGATACCCTGGTCCGGGCGCTACATTACCCAATTCAGTCAACCAGAGCAAAAAATTAAATTTTTAGCTTTCTGATGATATGCTCAAAGTATTCTGTAGCTTCTTGCTTGTAACACAGTTGTTTTAGCAGCCTAAGTTGCTAACCAGGTCGAAAGCTTTTTCATAGTGTCTAAAACATAGGTAGACATTTTTTCGAAATTTACACGATTTCTGTATATCAGCTCGCTTGCAGAAGTTTTAAGTGGAATTTAAGGGCTTATTGAACTGATAAGTCTAATAACGCTGCATCTTCTTGCATAATCTTGTTTAGGCAATGTTATTAATAATGAATTTAACCAGTTTTGGGCCGTTAAAATTTATTTCTTCAATCGAGAGGAAATCCTGAGGGTGGTAGAAAAATTCTACACAAAGCTCTGTAGGAACGAAATACATAACCAAGACCTGACTAGTAGCATACCTCACATCCAACACCAAGGCGAAAATATCCCAGAATTATCAACAGATGAAATTGAAGCTGCCATAAAGGAAATGAAGAACATTAAGGCTCCAGGCGACGACGGGATTTCTATTAAAACCATTAAAGCAGAAGGAGCGGCATTGATGCAAATGATCAGCAGACTCTTTAACGCGTGCCCTAGCAAAGGAAAAACACCCACCCAATGAAACAACCCAAATATTACAAAAATGCATAACAAGGGTATTATTACAAACCTAGGCAACTATAAATCCATAAGCCTCCTATCCCACATATATAAAATGTTTATGAAAGTAATAACTAGTTAGGCTGCTTGGTAATATGCGAGATATTTTTAGACCCAACATCCCAATATACTTCAAACGTAAGGCTTTTGATCATTAGTACATACTATCAGTGCTTACGTATGGAGCTGAGACGTTGAAAATTGCTGAAAAAAATAGGTAGCTCAGAAAGCCATGGAACGGTCGCTGCTAGAAATATTACTTAAAGATAGAGTGCCAAACAAAACCATAAAGCAGAAAACTGGCATAACAGACGTTATAGAAAGAATCGTACGACTGAAGTGGAATTGGGCTGGCCATCTATCAAGAAAACAGATGGAAGGTGGACGAGACGGATCCTTGAATGAAGACCTTGGACAAATGCCAACAGAAGCAGAGGAATGAAGAAGCAAGAGGATCAGGGAAAGCTGGATTAATGCGGCAAAAAATCGAATAGAATGACAAGCACTACGTCTAAGTCTAAGGCTGATCTATGATGATAATGAATATATTCGATTGAAGAATACAGTCAGAATATACATGCTTTCAAAAGTTTGAGAAATTCTGTTGGGATATGATCTGGTCCGGGCGCTTAATTACTTTTAGCCTGTCGCATGGCTTTTACGATTTCTGCTTTCAGCATTAGTTTTATTGGGCCATTGTTGGTCTTATCAGTAATAGTCAGTACTCCATGTTTATACACTTACAAGGAGGTTATAATATGGTTTTCTTATTTATTGTTTAGTTTTACTTATAGTGTTCCCACTGCATTCCTTTAATAAATTTGGTTTTCTGACTTTCCTGATTCCTGTCAAATTTAAAAAAATTTCCTTTGATTTAATTTGTCGGTTGATGAGTGTTATTTTTCATTACCTTTGTTTTTGAATCTTCTAAGCAGTTCTACGAAAGATTTTTTCCATCAACCAGTCATATTGTGCTTCTTATAGCAGTTCTCAAGGGTAGTTTTTTTTATATATTTGGAATTTTTTTAGTAATTTTAGAAGAATCGCTATTCGTCTTAGCAGTGTTGTTGATTTTTTAATTTAACTTCTAGTTTTTCATGTGCTCTACACATGAAAGCGTCGTTTGGGGAGGTCATAGCATGTATTGTGTATTATAATATATTTTGCTACAGGCAGAATTCTATTAATCATTTTTCTTTTTCGTTACGTTCCAAATTTTTCGGTGACTACTTTCATTTTCCCAACTTTAGTTGTGAAGAAGAGAAGTGGCTTATAAGTAATGTAACTACATTTTTTGTTGTCTTTAGCTCCTGGTGTTTTAAGAGGTAAAATTCTTTTGTTTTCAATTCTTCATTATCTGCAGTGGTGGCACAAGTCTGGTTGATATTGGTATTAGTGGGCTGCGCATGTTTTAAGTGTGACAAATCTATCTGATTCTTTTATTTCCACTCTAGACTCTAGAGTAATAGAGGGATACGCGACTTATTTGATTAAGATTTCCTGTATTCATCCATTTTGTCTCGCATATTCCACAGATAGAAATATTAAGTTCGTCCATTTCCACTAGTAGGTTCTTTAGTTTTTCCACCTTGTACAGAGTTGTTACATTTCGTGTTGCTCACCTTGCGGTGTTTGTTGTTTTTATTTTGTTCTTTCTCATTCAACTCTTTACCAATTAGAGATCCGATTAGGCAAACTGAAGCTCCAGATAATATATTTTTTGTTTCCATATTTAATCTTTTATAGAGATAACTTTAATAATATTTATTGACTTCTTATGTAATTCTCTTAAAAAAAATACAGTTTTGCCTGATAATGATCATTTGATCGAAAAATGTTGCAATTTATTAATAAAATATAGAGAGGAAGGTACATCCTGGGAATATTTCTACGAATCATTGATGTTGTAGCTTCCCATTGGTTGCTTATCCCGACAACGACTCGGTCCTCTTCTGCATTAGCCACAATTCTGCTACTTTCGAACTCTGGCACCTCCTCAGGTCAAAGTTCGAAAAAAGCATATATTCATAAAGAGATTTTCACTTCATCAGAATAAGTACTATTGAATTTAGAATTTAGACTTTCGCGACTGAGGTCGATATAAGTTTTCTTACTGTCGCGTATATTTATTGGTTGTTGCCAACGTTGCGTACGTCTTCAAAACATTTCTACTTCGGCTCTTGCTAAGCATTTCTTAGAGACAGGCCACAAAATTGATTTCACTAGTGTGAAGTCATTATCTATCATCCCTCATTACAAAAAGCGTACAGTTGGTGAAGCTATTTGGATTCATAATAATCCTCTTAACTTCAATCGCGAGCTTGGTTTCGAAATCTCCAATAGCTGGAAATATTTGTTTTCATCATTAAATTCCCATCTCCACTAATTCTTTTCATCCTATATAGGCATACACACGAACAAGGTCTTCAGTCATCGGACTTTTTCGCCTTGAGAATGCTCCCTGCAAAACGTTGGCAACAACCAATAAAAATACGCGACTT
>JARJDX010069992.1:0-14549 GCA_030264735.1 Gymnusa sp. GC000175 | reverse complement strand
CGCTGCCTCCGTCGTTAGTTAGCATTGAGCCAAGGTAGACAAATTTGTTTATCACTTCGAAATCTGCTACTTCCTTGATATGCGGAGAGTTGTTTTTTGCTCTATTGACGATCATGATTTTGGTCTTGTCTGTGTAAAGTTTAAGACCATATTCCGCGTAGAATCAAGCAAGCTTATCCATAATTATTTCCATTTGTTCGACGTTTGCAGCGATTATGAGGGTAACGTCGGCGTATCGCAGATTGCTAATTTTCTTTCCACCTACAGAGATACCGCCATCCCATTTTTTGAGTACCTTTCTTATGATGTGTTCACTGTGTAAATTGAATAAAATAGGCGAGAGTATGCATCCTTGTGGAACGTCCGACTCGGTACTGAATTGGGTAGAGCATGTCTCGGCGACCCTTACTTTTGCGGGTTTCATAGGTAGAAGTTGCGTATCAAATCCATCAAATGCCACGGTGTACCCATCTCGATTAGTATGTTGGAGAGGTAGCTCCAATTGACTTTATTGAAAGCCTTCGTCGACAAAGCAGAGTAACATAGGTACATTATTTTCTCTGGCTTTTTCGATGAGTTGTCTAGTGTTAAGTCTTGTCTTGTTTTTTAAGGTATTTATTGCTTTTCTCATTTCTGATCGTATATTTGTCGGTTCCGACTCTTTGTTAGGGCTTGGATCAGGTCTTCCTGGTATGTTGTTATTATAGAGTTCGAGGCAGTATTCTCTCCAGACTTCGGCAATTCCTTCAGAATCGTGTTTTATGTTGCCAAATTTGTCTTGTGTGTAATCTGTGTGCGAGGCTTGAAATCTCTAGATAAATAGCGGACTTTGTCGTAGAGTTCGCGGAACTTGTTGCGATTTGCACCTTAATAGCAATTACAAAGAAAAAGAGCAATTCTACACATATATATATAAGAGATACTAAAAAAACTCCCTAAATATGACATTACAATAACAAGGGGAGATTTTAATGCAAAAGTGGTCAAAAGTAGAACTGTAGAACATATCGGGCCTTAAGTATCAGGCAAACAAAATGAAAGAGGAGATCTGTTATGCATATTTGCAGCTGAACACAAGCTTACTGTACTAAATACCTTTTTCGAACTTCCACCCAGGCGACTATATATATGTCCATCTCCTGCACGCACTTCTAAAACGATAGTCAGAAATCAAATTGACTATTGTCCTATAGGACAAAGAAACAGAAAGAGCTTCACTTCAGTAAAAGTATTGGGACTGAGAGTTCAAATGAAAAAAAAATAGAATAGAGAAGCAGTACAACGATCTTCGTAATCTTCGCGATCTTTGTTAATATAAAGAAACAACTTCAAAAGCACAAGTATAGAAAGAAATAGCAGAAAAATTTGTAGCAACAAACTATTCCACATTCTTAGAAGATAAGATAAAAGATGTAGAGAAGATTAAGAAGGTGCTCCTAAAACCAGAGAAAGTCATCAAACGAAAATCTTGGATAACAGATTACTACAGTTAATGCAAAGAAGAAAATAGTTTAAGAATTGAGATGACATGCATTATAAAGTATAATAGAACACATAAAATTTAGCCAACATTATAAAGACAACTCATACTTCGTATGTTATATTATATTACTTTACTTATAACGCATATTGCAAAAAAAACGCAATAAAATTATTATCTCTGAATCAAGCATGAACAATGTTATCACACACACACACACCCACAATAACAATTAGTCAAGTACAAGTGACTCAAAAAATTGTTTTTCTATAAATAATTTTTAAATCAAAATATTGTTAAAAACTAATTAAAAAAATTTAAAAATAATTTTTGGATTTAGATTTAAACTATGTTGTGGCTATATTTATTAACCTAAGCCGATAAAATTGTTTCTAACTAATTAAAACGTTTTGCATCAATAATTTGCCTCGTTTTGAATGACATTTGGAAATTTGTTTAATGAATGAAAGTTGCTGAGTAATCCAAATTTAATAAGTAATTTAAATTTGCCAAATAAACCAAACTAACCAAATAAACCTAATTTGATGCCTAAAATTTTGGAAAATTAAGTTATTAAATTGCAAAGTTTTAAATTAAATTATAATGAAGCTCATCTAAGGAAGTAATAGGTGGCTACAGTCGCAAAAAAACAAATTTACCAAACAAACCTTGCCTGATGCCTGAATTTAAGAAAAATAGTTAATGAGAATTACATTGCAAATTTTTAAAATGGATTATAATGGACTTTATCTCAAAAAGCAATAAGTGGTAACAGTTTCTTGTTAAAAAAAACAACGCTAAACAAAAACAAGATTGCAAAAAAATTTGACAAATTTACCAAATTTACCAAATAAACCTAATTTGATGCCTAAAATTTTAGGAAAATAAGTGACGAATATTACACTGCAAAATTTTGAGATGTATGTGGACTTCATCTTAGAAAGCAATAGTTGGCAATAGTTATAAACAGGTTCTTACAACCTTCGAACGTTCAACGAACTGCATTTAAAGACCAAGTCTACATGCAAGTTATAATGCCATAACAAACATCCTTAGTAAAACAGATTTCTATGTGCAATAACACGAACATAATTTAAAAAATAAAAAATTAATTAACCAAATTATCCTGAAACAAAAACCTAGCCAATGTTCAAATAATAATATCAACAAAAAACCATAATATAAACAAATGATGAAATTTGCGTTGAGGTTGTATACTTTCTAGAACAATCTAGCATTTTCCAATAGACCGAGTAGATGACTAATACAACGCGTTAATGAATCAGTAAAATTAAACAGAATACCAACTTAAAACTAGTGATTTTACTAAGGTCCCCGTAATTTTGAGTCCGTTTTATGTTGGTCTCCTGCTACTGAGCATTGCAGTGCAACTTTTGTGGCTTTGTATAAGTAAGAATCGCGCAACAATTATTTAACATATTCTTCCAAAACATCACAGTGTCAACAACACCAACAAATAACAGTAAGTTTTAAATAATTATTTGTACTCATTTTTACAATCATTTGTTTTATCATATAATTTTCGACGCAATTATTTAAATTCTAAATATACACTACTCTTATCACTTTGCGATAAGTAAGGAAACAGTCTATAGTGCGATGTGCGCATTTGGTACTAACAGAAACGTTAAAACTTGGCTGTATAATTTTTGGTTTTTTAATAATTGTTGATTAAAATAAATGTAAATTAAATATTATTACTTATTGAGCAATGTTATGCAATGCTTTGTATGACTTGTACCCGCAATTAAATATTAATTGAATACTAACTTTCACTTTTATATATTTTCAACTTTATATGTAGACAAATCATAATTTCATATGTGTTCTTAAATGTCAAAAATGAACATTTAATGGCTAAAATGGAAACCAAAATTGAAATTATAGTAAAACGTCCGACATAAATTAAAAATTTTGCGTTATTTTTTTAATATATTACATAAATGGCAATTAAAAATTTTTAATATGAAAAAATTAATTGGCATTTTATTTTAAACACCAGTTGCGTTTTAGTATTATGCAGTTGAAATTACTCAGCAAAACTCGATACGATTCGTCGTGATCAATAAAGATAATTATAAACATTGCAATTAATAATTAATTTTCATTACTACGACTGAATTATGGAGTTATCAATAAAATAAATTGCTTTATTTGCTCTAATTTTTATTACTTACGGAAACGTATGGCAATTGTTCAATTTTTATTTTATATATTTCAGATAAAAAAAACAAAATGAATCAAGGAGTAATTAACTTTAAAGTCTTTTTAAAAGACAATGCTACCACTGATATTCGTCGTTTTACGGTGTATGATGACGTTGTTACCAATTTCGTGTATGTGAAGGAGAAAATTCAAACGGTTTTTCCAACTCTTCGCAGCACCGTATTTAAGATAACTTGGACTGGTAAGAATAATATTAATACGAAATTTAACTTAGTAAAAGTTGATAAATAAAATTTACAATTATTAAAAATATGTAATAATAATTTCAAATTATTTTTTAAGATTCTGATAATGATGAAATTACTATCACCAATGATGATGATTTAATAACTGCTTTTACTGAAATGTCTGGAAACATGAAAGTTTTGCAAGTAACTGTTTTGGAACGCAATTCCGAAGCATTTGATATGGAAAGTGAACCAATTTCAATTTCAGCACGTGTAGTTTGCGATGTGTGTGATAAAACTATCACAGGCTATCGTTATAAATGCATGCAATGTCCAGATTATGATTTGTGCTCAAGCTGTGAGCAAAAAGGACATCATTCTAATCACATTATGATGCGTTTATCTCATCAAGATTTACCCAGATGTATGCCCAAATTAATGAGCTTCTTGTCACGTTCTGTCCGTAAGGCAGGAATTAATGCTTCTAAAGAAGCTTATCGTGCGGCTAAACATTGCGCTAAAGCAGCTGCTCCTCCTTCAGGATCAGGACCTTCTAAGGACCCTAAAACTCCAAGAGTTAATAAAACTGGAAAGTCTGAATGTCCCATGGATGGATTTTTATTTGAATTAGCGTAAGTTTGGATAAATTCCATACATTTTAAAATTATTACAAATTATATTAACTCTTGCAATGGACCAACAATCAAATAAACCCTCAATAACCTTAAATATATCGGAAAATTATAATTTTTTGATAAAATTTATAAAGAAAATGTTTTTCTTTTTGCATTCGTCTTTTCCTTGTTGTACAAAATTATGTTGTCGTTTAAAATAATAGTTTACTATCATGAACCATTTTCTTTTTAGAGAAATCTTCTCAAGTTCAAATTTCCTAGCATATTTTAAGTTTTAGATACAATATCTTCATGTGTTTATTCTTTTTGAATATATTTTTGGGCAGAAAAGAGCAAATACTGAACGGTAGTCGACACAAAAATTATGCTGACAGTACATGCTACATCAAGTTAAAAAAAATCTTTCTATGTAGCCTAAAACATCAAAAATAAATACATTAGGGCCTGATATTGTCTGCCTGGCACGGCATGGCTAAAACCTTCTCTGGTCCGGAGTTAGATGAGAAATTATGTAACTCCAGTGGTTCGAAATCCACGCTAAACTGTAGGTTTACCTGTAATGTAAGTTGCCAGCATTACAGGCAGAGAAGAGGCTTAACACCAGCAGCGGTGTGAACAAGGCTGTATATGATGATTGGCTGCCTTGCTTTTTAATAGGTGTGAAAAGATCATACAAAAAAAAACTTGAATGGGATCGTTTTTTTCTTCTTTTTCTTCTTCCTCGACCTCCTTTTTCTTCTGTTGTGCATTACTAGAGCCGGATGTTGGCTATTACCAAGACTATTCATGTCTTGTTCAGCCTTTAAAAAAAATCTCACAAATTCCGTGAGCTGTAGATGCGCTTACGCTTCAAACATTTTCTTTCAAAAATCTTCTTTTGTATCACTCTGCGAAAAAGACCTGGAGAACGTGGTTTATGAGGTTGATGGTTTTGTTACTAACGTGATAGACTATGAAAAAAGCCAATTATTGTCAATATTTCCAGCAAAGCGCTAAATCGCTTACTTTTGGAGAGTTTCAGAAGCTCTGCTGGGATTTCAAATGCTTGTTTAATTTTTCCCAAGGTTTTTACGGCCCTGAATTACCATTTATCACCGGATTATTGCTTCTATTGTCTTTCTTTTTGAAAAAAAAATTTTTGAATATATGTTAATTGATTAATATAGGATTATTATATTAAAATATTTTAAATGATGATTAAAATAATAATTTAAAATATATTTTTAGGTCATCCGTTTTGGGTGGTTTAAATCCTGCAACTCCAGCAACTCCTCAAGCACAGGCTTCAAATCCAAATGTATCTGAGGAAGCGGCTCCAAGTTCCAGCGACGCAAATGCTAACGCTCATCCAGACTATATTGGAAATGTCGTTAGAAACATTTTGACTTCACTCTCAGGTAATTTAAATTGTTGTTAACATACCAAATCCAATTTCCCAATTAAATAGGGATAAAAATAGTACACTGGTACCAAATGAGAAGACCTTTAAAAAAAATGCCATCACACAAGGTTAAACCTTTATCTTTATGGTGTTTTAAAAATGGTACGCTAATTCCAAATAAACATAACACATAACCTTTAATAATAGCTCATCAAATTATGCACCCGCCTGAGAGTACTAAAATATTACGTGTGGTTCGTATTACTCTACGCTAGTGAAACTTGGACCTTGAAAGCCGACGCCATAAATAAATTGGAAGCGTTTGAGCTATGGTGTTATAGAAGAATGCTACGTGTATCCTGGACATCCCATACGACTAACGAAGAAATACTGAGAAGAATGTGCACAGACCGTGTGCTACTAGCCACTATCAAAAGAAGAAAACTGTTTTACTTCGGCCATGTAATTCGAGGTCCCAAATACAAGCTGCTTAAATTGTTAATCCAAGGCAAAGTAGAGGGAAAGTGTTGGATTGGCCGCAAAAGGCTCTTATGACTACGAAACATCCGACAATGGACTGGACTCCAAGTAAAGGAACTATTTAGAATCGCAGCAGACCGAGAGTCATACCGCCAGATGATCGACATGGTAATCGCCAACGCTTAAAACCGAGCACGGCACGCGAAGAAGAAGAATAGCTCATATTTTTTTTTATTTAATAATTTATGCTTTTATAGAACGCCATTTTAATAAAATTTAATATTTTTAGCACTTTCGACCCATGGAACACAAGAACAAGGTGCATCCAATGTATCAACACCGGGCAATGGAACTCAAACACCAAACCCGACGCCTCAACCAACTCCGCAAGCAACAACACCAATGGATGTTGAATCTTCTAGAGCCGAGTCTATGTATCCTGTTATTCCTCCAGAAATGCATTTAAAAGAAAAAACACCTGAACCAGGTTGGACTTTTGTTGCACCACCAGTTGCACCAGCAGTTATACCAACAGTTTCACAACCAGAAAATATTGGTGAACAAACTGCTGCTCCTGCTCCAAATGTTGGATTTATTGCCCCAACTGCACCCAATGGAGGGGCAACTTCCAATGACTCAGAAAGTAAGTACAATGAACATTGAATTTTCTTCTTGGGGACCATACTTGTTATCGAGCGGCTTCCCCACTTACTTTCACGTTGTGAGTTTTGTCTGCTATTATACTAAGCATTGAATAAAAAAAATTTGCTTCACTTCTGCACCTAACGATGAAAGCAGGGACCTATAGTTTATTATGGGTTCTGAATAAATAAATTGGGAAAGATATCTTAGGCGTGCGTTTCCAAACTCAGTGGTTGGCCGTTGCTTTCTGAGGCGAAAAAAAATTTTTTGATGTAGGTTTCCCGGAAGTTTTAGTTTACAACGCATGCCTTAACCCCAACGATACGACTATAAATATTGGGTATACACTTTTCTAGTCAAAAGCAATAAATATTGCGATTAATATTTTATATTGGTGTTTATATTGCAAATTAAATGGTATTTATAAAATATTTTTTCTTTCAGATGCTAAAATTGCTGAAGGATTGTCCCAATTATTGAAAATGGGCTTTTCCGAGGATATCGATTTGGTAGCTTTGTTGAACCGTTATGATGGCAACATTAGACAAGTAATCAATCATTTATTTGAAAGCAACAAATAAATTTATATTATATTATCAAACATGTGACGAAATTATATAACAGGGACTATGGGATTATATATTATGCTAATGTAATCAATATTATAATAAATACTGCACACATATAATTATTTACATTGAGCTTTATTTCGTTTCCACTAACCTCAATATTATTTTAAACACTATCGTAATAAAATATCACGTGTATTAGGGATAAAGTTCTAAATTTAGAAACATGCATAAATAGTGAACAGGTTGCCAATGTTTTGTTTGGATTCCCAAATGAAATAAAAAATAAATTTAGTTATGTCAATAATAAACAATGAGAACAAAAAATTGAATTACAAAATGCTTGTAGACACGGTGAAAAGTTTAATATCAAGAACAAAAACGCAAAACATCACCGACATCGAAAATATAAGGGAGAAAGACCAAAAAAAGGTATCAGAAGAGATTAAACTATATTATAAAAAAAATAGAAGAAAATTGCAAAATCTACAAATTTCCTCTCGGTAATAGAAAACCACGAAAACAGAAACGTAAAATATTTATGAAAAAATAATTCTAAAGGTGAAAACCGCAAAAGTGGAGCCATATAAGAATTTAAACTGTATCAAGGATAAACACCAAGGTAAAAGAAAACTTGTAAAATTATAACTATTCAAGAAGCAGCAGCAGAGACCGTATAAAAAAAAGAACTTTAAGCGTAGAAGCAAATTTGTGGTAATACCTTAAATAGTTTTTGAGAAACCTTAACCACAAAAATTGGTACACAGACACACACGCACTCACACAGACATTTTTAATTTTGTTTAATTCTGATTCAGGAGACTAAAAGGTGTATTTCTACTAAAATCTCTTTTTTTAATAATTACATCATCTTCTTTTTCTTAACCCCTTTCCTTCCGAAGATTGACGATCCAAATAGCAAGCCTTATTTTTGATACTGCCGCACGGAATATTTCGGTTGATGTGCAACCAAACCATTGACGTAGGTCTTTAAGCCACGACTTTTGTCTTCTGTCGACCGGTCTTTTACCCTGGATTTTTCCTTCCGTTATTACTCGAAGTAGATCGTATCTTCTCCCTCTCAATATGTGGCCAAGATATTCAGCTTTTCATTTCATTATAGTGAATATGAGCTCGTATTGTTTGTTCATGCGGGATAGTACTTCGGCGTTTGTTACCTTTTGTACCCAGGGGATCTTTAACATACGTCTGTAAGTGTACATCTCAAACGATTCGATTCTCCTTTCCATAGCTGGGTTGAGGGTCCAACTTTCGCAGCCGTATGAGAATATTGGGAACACGTAGCAGCGCAGCATGCCAGTTCTTGGTTTAAGGCTTAGGTCAGGGCTGACGAAGAAATTTCTCATAGTTGTGAATGTGCTTCTCGCCTGCTCTATTCCCGATTTAATTTCCTTGGTCATATCATAGTTTTATAATGGTGCCAAGGTACTTAAAATTGACTACTCGTTCCACAGTGTTGCCGTTTATTGTTATGGCCGTGTTTTCGTAAATGACATTACTTTTGTCTTTGCAATGTTTACGTCTAGACCCATCATTTTACTGTATTGCACTATTTTGTTCGTCATTTGTTGTAATTGTGGAGTGTTAGCTATGACGACCGTATCGTCGGCGTATCTCAGGTTGTTTATCAGTTGTCGACAAGTGCCTCGTTTTTTCACTGAATAAATTTTGAACAAGAGTGGCGATAGCACACATTCCTTCCTAATCTGTATTGGTTTGATAGTTGTATGTACATGGTCTATTCTTATTTCGGCCATCATCATAGTATCATAAATTAAAAAGTCATGCTAATGAAAGAAGGAACTAACAAGTAACCATACCAAAGAAATAACGATATTATTAGGAAATAGACTTTTTGTCCCGTGCGGGATTTTTTCTCAGGCGCCTCCTCCAGTGGCGGATAGGAAAATGCCTGCCAAATATGGCGCCGGACAAATCAAATATCCGGGGTGGACAAAAAATATAGCACGAAAAAACGGCAGCCTGTTTTTCGAAACTAATCACATTCTGATGTGTCGGAGGTAGAAGAGGATTTAAATTGAAAAGCAATTGGCGTTATGGTAGTAGCATTTGTATAGAGGTGTAGAAGGTGATGGAAGACCACTACACCAATAATTCTCAGGAAATCATGACAATGGCTGCAAAGTCACAGAATGGCACTAACTACGGGCGCTCCTTAAATGGGCAAGAATGTAAATTAGCTCCCGGTAGGCTATGGTACATTTTGGAAAACGATAGGAATATTGAGACCTAGAATAAGAGAAGCATATATAAATGTGGAAAAATTGATAATACCATCAAAATTGCCCGAATGGAGATATGTGCTGGGTATTAACAAAATGCTGTAGCTAGAGTCAGGAAGACTGGTACTAGACGAGCATTGTATTATGCTGGGAAAAATGGTACATATCACCGATATAAAGTAGCATTTATTGCGACCAAAGTAGTGTAACAATTAGTGGTAAATTTTATACCAATCCTACCTATACTATAGGTATACGCTCCAACTTCCACAAGTAACAAGCATTAAATAAAGCGCTTTTACATAGACGTAAACACCGAACCAAACTAAAAAACAATACGATCACAATTCTAATAGACTATCTTAACGTAAAAGTGGGATGGTGAAAAGGGGGATGGGACCATTTGGCGCGGCAGGTTTGGCGCGGCCTTTTTGGCGCAGAGACTTTTTGGGGCGGGATGTTTTGGCGCAGTGGTTACGACGCACAAATTTGTCGAAGTATACTACCACTTATTACCAAAGATTCAACGAACGAACGAACTAAGGAACTAGCTAATCAATGAACCAACGACCTTACTAACAAATAAACCTACGAACCAACAAATTAAGAAGCAATGAACCAACTAACCAACGAGCTAATAAACCAATGAATACACATACAAACAAACCCACGAACTAGTGAAACAACAATTTAACGAGCCAATGAACCAATGAGCTAATGAACCAATTAACCAACAAACGAACAAACCAATCAACGAACCAACTAATTAATGAACGAACAAACCAACGAACCAAATAAATATCTAACGAATAAACCAACTAAGCAAAGAATTAAGGAACGAACGAACAAACAAACTAACGAACCAATGAACCAAGAAATCAAGAAGCGACGAATCAATAAACCAAAGAACGAACAAACCAAAAACCAACGAACCAAAAAATTATTGAACAAAGAAACCAACGAACCAAATAACGAACGAATAAACCAACTAACTAACGAACTAATAAACCAATGAATAAACATACAAACAAACCAACGAACTAGTGAAACAACAAATCAACGAGCCAACGAACCAATATTAAACCAATGAACCAACAAACGAAGAAACCAAGCAACGAACGAATAAACGAACTAATCAAATAATCAAGGAACGAACGAACAAACAAACTAACGAACCAATGAACTAATAAATCAAGAAGGGACGAATCAATAAACCAAAAAACGAACAAACCAAAAACCAACGAACCAACAAATAAATAAACGAACAAACCAACGAACCAACTAACGAATAAATAAACCAACTAACCAAAGAATCAAGGAACGAACGAACGAACAAAAAACCTATCGAAATCAAGAAGCAACAAACCAATAAACCAACAAACAAACGAACAAATTAATAATTGAACTTAAATATAAGATTGTAATAAAAGCGAGCATAAATTTCACTTATAAGACATATTTTGAACAAAACATATTATTATGAGTAATATTTGTGTTGTTTCCATACATAATTGTGTTAAGAAGCCAAATAATTGTGTGCATTAAATGTTGCAATAAAAGTAAAGGCAATTAATAATAATCAAATCAACAGATGGTATAAAAGTTATATTATATTAATACTTGTCAGTGCGCACGACTCGAGCGCGATTTGCCAAATTCAAGTACGATTTAAGTCAAAACTTTCAGTATTTGTTTCAGTTAGTTTCAGCGTTAGCGTCCTGAAAGTGTCGCGAATAGACGTACCAGTTTCTGCGATACATTACAATATTTCCACATGCATAATGGCAAACAGTAATTTATCAGAAGAATGTAACGTACAAAAAAATTTGCATGCACCAAAATCTAATGCACCATTTATTTTCATTAATAACCAACCATTTTTCTATTAATTTAAAAAACTACAAAAAATAAAAACAATAATAAATGTAACTAGCGCTTGTGAAATTTATTTTGGCCCCAATCACTGCATCGTGTATGTGTGGCAAGATTAATAGTACTAGTCATTATAGAACATGTGCTTAAATTTTTTTTTAATAATTATTTTGGCTTGATAATTTGTTTTATTAATTCTTAAAGATGTGGAAACTCTTAAGGAAGACTGCAATAAACTCTTTATTGTGTTAAAAAATTGCGAAGATGTTAAAAATGAGGAGGAAAATTTAAAAATTTTATATCGAATAGTCTATTTAATTTCTTACCGTCCAAACTCTAAAAGTAAGTTTTAGTTAAAAAATAAATAACTTTTTTATTAATGCGGCAAAATTTTAGTGGTGGTTGTAACAAATTTTACAGTTACATATTTATGTCACAACCCTATGCTTCCAATTATTTTAGTAGAAATATTAAGGGTGAGTATTTAATTTCCTATTTATAATTGTATTTCGCCTTGAAGAACCACAAACAAACTGTTATTACATGCAACCGATTTGTCGATTTTATAATGTAAAAGCTTCACCCTAGAATAGATTAATAGTTGAGCTTTTATTTAACACGATTCCTTAAAATAACAAATTCTATTTTAAATCAACTCAAAACTAAAAATAAGATTTATTATCCAACGAAAAGCGAAAAAAATTAAACAAAACAAATAAATATATACTTTTCGCGTGTTGAATTTGCACTTTCCGCAACTTTAAAGGTCATTTCCTAACACATTTGAACGGAATTAGATGGATTGTGCATGTTGCAAAGTATCAAACACTGAGAATTTAACAAAAGTTTCGGTCAAATTGGAGATAAATCTATCAAGCGCACACGCGTCGCAACACAAATGTTTAAACCGGCCTTGATAAAAAAATTTAAAACCAAAGTATACGGTGACAATGGAGATGTCAAATTAATTTTAGAGCATCCAATCAATCGAATGAAACTCCCGCATATGACGCATCGATAAACAAACAAGCATCAAACATACGTTGGCACAAACCCAATATTTTACATTGATCAATTTTTTTAGACACCTACAGCTGTCCCATGTCAACGTTTTTTCACCCCTAAAAAAACACAATACGCTTTTTTTCTATTTAACAAAAAATCTTGTTGTAACAAAAAAAATCGCAGTAATTTTCTTTATAACAAATAAATTCGTTTAATAACAAAAAAATTAATATAAATGCGGCGTCTCTCGCATTCAATGCTTATTCAACCTTTTGCTTCCTGCATTGCCTGTTGAATACCGTCATTCTTGGATAGCCGAGGTCTGCCTCTCTTCCTGCTTTGTGGAAACTTCCAGTTCCAGATTTTTGAAGGCCATCTCTGGCATCCTCCTTAGATGTCCATACCGTCATCTTCAATTGTGTCTAGGATTTTGATGTTAGCTGGACTGATTTGTTCTCTAATGGGTTCGTTTTTGATCTTATCCAATCGCGTCATTTCACAACTGCACTTTTAAAAGTCCATTTCAATTGCTTTTAACTTTATCTTATTTTTCTTGGAAATCTCCAATACCTCTGCACCAAATAGGGCAATATTTCTACACTACAGTTTAGTAGATGCTTCTTTTAACGTTTTTTGAAGTATTTTTGCTCAAAATAATGAAATATAGCTGTCTGGTAACAACCTTTTCTTTTCTTATTCTTTCATTTATTTTTTCCTCACGATTGTAAATTTATGGGATACTAACTTTCCAATCCTAACGCAACGGGTAATACTGGTGTAGAGATTTTGGATGGATCTTATATAGATATGGCGAATATCTTAACTCTTCATTGCTGTC
This sequence comes from Gymnusa sp. GC000175, assembly GCA_030264735.1. NCBI lineage: Eukaryota > Metazoa > Arthropoda > Insecta > Coleoptera > Staphylinidae > Gymnusa > Gymnusa sp. GC000175. Next base: position 969 of record JARJDX010069992.1, on the reverse strand, counting down.
CAATGGAACACTATCGTATTCTCTACGTAACCAACGGATTAGGTCAATAAAAATCAAATAAGTCTCTAGGTTGGGCGCTAGCATTTTGTCTGTTAATTGCCTAATGACAAATATGTTGTCAATGTAAGACCACTTTGTTCTTCAAGTTTGATAATCTTCTTCTTTACTCCATTTTTTAGAATTTTGCCAAAGATTCTACAAAGAGAGATTAACAGTGTGATGCCTTAATAATTTAGGCCAGAGGTGTCAAAACTACGGCCCGCGGGCCAAACCCGGCACGGCAAGTGATTTTATCCGGCCCGCGAAGATTTTTCAAAAATATTGATTTTATCGCGCGAATCCGTTTGACTTTAAAATATATAACGAAATTGAAAAAAATGCGAAAAGCATATTTGTTGATAAAACAAGATTTTGATCCCAACATTAAAGAAATTTTTTAGGAAAAAACACAGTTCCATCATTTTTTATTGATGTATCTGAAATTTACTGTAAAAAATAAAATGCAATGCTGCTAAAGTCATAATGAGATTTTTTAATTCACATATTCACGTGGCCCTCGCGGCAATTATTTTGAAGAGTCCTGAAAACTAAACAATTAAAAGAAATTTAAATAATTAGTTTATTTCTATTGATTGAAGATTTGAATTTTGTGTAATTCGTCTCTACTTTAAAAATTTATTTTATTTTTAGGTGCACTAAGTAAGCGTTTTAAAGAAATTTTAATAAATAGTTTATTTCTATTGGTTGAAGATATTTTAAATTTTATTTATATTATTTTATTTAATGTATTTAACCTATTGGTGCTAAAGGTTTAAAAGAAATTTTAAAAAATAATTTATTTCTATTGGTTGAATATCTTAAATTTTATTTAATTCACCTTTATTTTAAAAATGTATTTTACCTATTGGTGCTAAAGGTTTTAAAGAAATTTTACTGAATAGTTTTTATTTCTATTGGTTCAAGATATTT
>JARJDX010069981.1:0-22869 GCA_030264735.1 Gymnusa sp. GC000175 | reverse complement strand
TTTTTTTTACATTTTTACACAAATTTTAATTTTTTAAATAAATTTTGACACATTCATACACATTTTCGACATTTGCGAGCGTATTTTTGTCAGAATGTTTATACTTTGTACAGAATATTTACTTTTCGAACAAAATTTGACATTTTCAATTAATTTTTGCTATTTTTGGAGCAATTTTAACATTTTTAACATATTTTGACATGTCTATTAATTTTTTGATATTTTAGACAGTTTAAACGATTTTTTACTTTTTTAATTTTTTAAAATAAATTTTGACTGTTTAAAGCAAATATTTTGATATTTTCGAGCATATTTTTAAAACTTTTAAATAAATTTTAATATATTTGAGTAAATTATTGATATTTTTGAACAAAACCCTACATTTTCTAGCAATATTTTAATATTTTCAAAAAAAAATTTAACATTTTCGAAACCATTTTTACAATTTGAAACTTATATTTGGCGATTTTAAAATTAACACTTTCTATTCTGTTTTGTGACATTTTCAAATGAATTTTACCATTTTGTAGCAAACTTTGGCAATTTTAATCTAATTTTGAAATAAACAATTAAATTATTACCATTATCGAGCAATTTTTACACTTTTTGGGTCAAATTGATAATTTTAAGCGTATTTTTGACAAGTTAAAACAAATTTTACAATTTTTGATATTTTTTAAAGGTATTTATGTCATTCCAGACCATATTTTTAATATTTCATAATGAATTTTAAAATTTAAAAAAAAAATTTACATTTTTAAACAATTCTTTACATTTTTAAACAAAACTTTGCATTTTACAGTAAATTTTGTGCATTTTATCATTTCTAAACAAATATTTGGCGTTATCAACGTATTTTTATTATTTTCAATTTTTTTTACATTTTTACAATGACACATTTCATCACGTTTTCGACATTTGCGGGTATATTTTTGATAGAATATTTTTACTTTCTACAGAATATTTTCATTTCGAACATATTTTTGCAATTTTGGAATAAATTTTTAAATGAATTTCGACCTTTTTAAGTGAATTTTTAATAATTTGAAACAAAATTTTATATATTTAATTCATTTTTGCCATTTTTGAGCATATTTTTGACACTTTTGAACAAATTTGACATTATCAATTAATTTTTACTATTTTTGGGCATATTTTTAAACGAATTTTGATATTTATAAAGAAATTTTTAAGAATTTTGAGCAAATTATTGATATTTTTGAACAAAACTTTTTCTAGCAAATTTTTAATATTTTCAAGAAAAATTTTTACATCTTCGAAACCATTTTTACAATATTAAACTTATATTTGACGATTTTAAAATAAACACTTTTTATTTTGCTTTTTGACATTTTCTAATGAATTTTACCATTTTATAGAAAACTTTTGATATTTTTAAACTAATTTTGAAATAAACAATAAAATTTTTACTATTATCGAGCAATTTTTACACTTTCTAGGTCATATTAATAATTTTCAGCGTATTTTTGACATGTTAAAACAAATTTTACAATTTTTGACATTTTTTTAATGTATGTATTCATTTCAAAATGAATTTTAAAGTTTTAAAGAAAATTTTTTACATTTTTAAACGATTTATTATATTTTTAAACAAAATTTTGCCATTTTCAGGAAAATTTTACAATTTCTAGTAAATTTTATGTCTTTTATCATTTCTATGCAAATATTTGGCATTTTTTAATGCATTTTTATCATTTTCTAGTTTTTTTTTACATCTTTATACAAATTTTTATATTTTAAATAAATTTTGACACATTCATACACAGTTTTGACATGTGCGAGCATATTTTTCTCAGAGTTTTTATACTTTGTACAGAATATTTACATTTCGAACATTTTTTGCAATTTTAAAATAAATTTTTAAACCAATTGTTGCCTTTTTTAAATAAATTTTGACCTTTTTTTAGTGGAGTTTTAAAATTTTGAAACAAATTTTCACATTTTTAATTAATTTTTGCTATTTTTGAGCGTAATTTTGACATTTTTAACATATTTTTACATGTTTATCAATTTTTGATATTTTAGAAAATTTTAAACCAATTTTTACTCTTTGTAAACATATTTTAATAAATTTTGACTTCTTGAAGCAAGTATTTTAATATTTTTGAGCATATTTTTAAAACGAATGTTGATATTTATAATAAAATTTTTACGAATTATGAGCAAATTATTGATATTTTTGAAGAAAACTTGATATTTTCCAGCAAATTTTTAATATTTTCAAGAAAATTTTAACGTTTTCGAAACCATTTTTACAATTTTAAACTGATATTTGGCGTTTTTAAAATTAACACTTTTTATTTTGTTTTGTGACATTTTCAAATAAATTTTACCATTTCGTAGCAAATTTTTGAACTAATTTTGAAATAAACAATCAAATTTTTACCATTAGCAAGCAAATTTTTACTTTCTGGGTCATATTGATAATTTTGAGCGTATTTTTGACATGTTAAAACAAATTATAGAATTTTTGACATTTTTTGAATAAATTTAAGTCATTTTAGACCCTAATTTTGACATTTTAAAATGAATTTTAGAATTTTAAAGCAATTTTTTTACATTTTTAAACAATTTTTATATTTTTAAACAAAATTTTGCCATTTTTTCGTACACTTTTTACTTTTTCTAGTAAATTTTGTGTATTTTATCATTTCTATACAAATATTTGGCATTTTTAATGTATTTTTATAATTTTTAAGTTTTTTTCTTACATTTTTACACAAATTTAGATATTTTGAAAAAAATTTAACACATTCATACACGTTTTCGATATTTGCGAGCATATTTTTGACAAAATTTTTATACTTTCTACAGAATATTTACATTTCGCACATATTTTTGCAATTTTAGAATAAATTTTTAAACCAATTGTTGCCTTTTTTACATTAACTTCGACCTTTTTATTGAATTATTGATAATTTAAAACAAAATTTAACATTTTCAATTAATTTTTGCTATTTTTGAGCGAATTTTGACATATTTAGCATATTTTGACATGTCTATCAATTTTTTGACATTTTAGATATTTTTAAACGAATTTTTACTATTTATAAACATAGTCTTAACATTTTAAAATAATTTTGACTTATTAAAGCAAATATTTTGATATTTTCGACCATATTTTTAAAATTTTTAAACGAATTTTGATATTTTTTAAGAATTTTGAGCAAATTATTGAAATTTTTAAACAAAACTTGACATTATCTAGCAAATTTTTAATATTTTCAAGAAAAGTTTTAACATCTTCAAAACTATTTTTTTAATTTTAAACTTTTATTTGGCGATTTTAAATTTCTGACATTTTCAAATGAATTTTACCATTTTGTAGCAAAGTTTTGACGTTTTTAAACTAATTTTGAAATAAACAATCAAATTTTTACCCTTACGAGCAATTTTTACCCTTTTCGAGCAATTTTTACACTTTCTGGGACATATTAATAATTTAGAGCGTATTTTTGACATGTTAAATATTTATGTCATTCTAGACCATATTTTTGATGATTTCAAAATGAATTTTAAAATTTAAAAAAAAAATTACATTTTCAAACGATTTTTACATTCTTAAACAAAATTTTGCCATTTTCTAGTAAATTTTGTGTATTTTATCATTTCTATGAAAATATTTAGCATCTTTAACGTATTTTTATCATTTTCAAGTTTTTTTTTTCATTTTAACAAAAATTTTAATATTTTAAATAAATTTTGACACATTCATACACGTTTACAACATTTTCGAGTAGGTATATTTTTAACAGAATTTTTATACTTTCTATAGAATATTTACATTTCGAACATATTTTTGCAATATAAGAATAAATTTTGAAAAGTGAATTTCTACCTTTTTAAGTAAATTTTTGATAATTTGAAACAAAATTTGACAATTATTTTTGCCATTTTTGAGCATATTCTTGACACTTTTGAACTAATTTCACATTTTTAATTAATTTTTGCCATTTTTGAGCATATTTTTAACACTTTTAAAAAAAAATTAACATTTTCCATAATTTTTTGCCATTTTTGAGCATATTCTTGACACATTTGAACAAATTTGACATTTACTACAAATTTATATATTTTTGGCATTTTTAAAGAATTTTGTTTCATTTTGAAGCAAATTTTTAACATCTTGGAACAAATTTTGATTTTTATTATCACATTTTTAATAATTTATAATGAAATTTTGATATTTTAAAATAAATTTTTGTTAGTTTCGAACGTATTTTTGCCTTTTTCCAACGTAATTTTCACATTTGGAATCTAATTTTACCGTTTTGTAGTAAATTCTTGATACTTTAGAACAAATTTTTGTTCTTTTGATATTTTTAAACAAATTTTATCACATGTAAAAAAAATTATCATCTCTGAACGTATTTTTGGCATTTTTAAAGAATTTTTTTTATTTTGAAGCAAATTTTTAATATTTTGGAACAAATTTTGATTCTTATTATCAAATTTCAAATTTTATTTCAAAATAAATTTTTGCAAGTTTCCAAGGTATTTTTGCCTTTTTCCAACGTAATTTTTACATTTGAAATCTAATTTAAACGTTTTGTAGTAAATTCTTGATACTTCAGAAGAAATTTTTGTCCTTTTCAAGAACACACTTTGCATTTTTATATAAATTTTGGTATTTTTTAGCAAAATATTAATTCTTTAATCGAATTTTTACAATTTCTAATTTTTTGGCATTTGGCGAATTATTTAACTTTTTATTTTCTGTGAGTTTTTGAAAAAATTTAAAAAATATTTACCAGTTACGAGAGTATTTTTGACATTTTAAACAAATGGTGACATTTAAATATGAATTTAATTATATTTTTGATATTTTAGAACATATTTTGACAATTTCCAGCCAATTTTAGACATTTTTAAGCATATTTTCGCAAATTTTAAACAACCTTTGACATTTTAAAGCGTGTTTATAACATTTTTAAACTTAAATATGAAATTTTGTCATTTAAGGCATATATTCGTCAATTTTGACAGAAACATAACCACATTATAATAATTAGCAGCTGTTTCCTTGTTACTTAGCAACGAAACATTGCTTTGAAAAGTTCTTTTTTTTTGACAAAGGCCAATCAAAAACAGATATTTTCGCAAAAAGCTCTTTAGAAAATTTTTATGATTTTTCTTCGTTAATTAAAATTAAAATTACACGAATTAAATTTTTTACAAACCCATTGAGCGTAATTATTTTTTTTTGCTTATAAACAAAACGTTTTGGAGATGAGAAGTCAATATTTATTATGTAACAGGCTTTTAGTTATCTCCAATCTGTTTGCTCTTATTTTTACAAATTGATTTTTGCGCTCAAGCTTTTAATAACAAATAAATAAGAGAATCTTATCTGCAAATTAAAATCATACAGTAAACAAGGCATTACGTTATAAAAGCAATCGAGCATAAACTCACGGAGTTTGTGTGGATATAAAACCGCCCAGGTAGCAACAACCATCTTACCATTTCTTATCCTTGATACTAATGGAAACAGTCGTGACGAACTTTTCTTCTTTAATAATATAATTTAACACGCGTTTATTCTTATGTTTTATTTTGCAACTGTTTTGCAATTTATTTTTAAATATTTTAATAAGTATTTTTAATTGATCACAAAATGCGTTTCCTCTCTTATCGATTTCGAAATATACGGAGGCGTTTATAATTGATGGAAAGTTTCAAATTAAATTTTAAATGGTTTTGTCTATTTTTGGACGTATCTGATATTGAGCTTGTAATTAAATCAAACCATTTTTGGGCAAACTTATTTAAAAAGAATGACTCGTTCCATATGCAATGCGCTCCTTACAGGAATTAAGACGTTTACGTTTAAACAGTCATTCTCAATTAGTGTCATAGTTTTTGGTTAATAACTTTTTTAACAACCCATAATTTACATGACAGTTTCTATTTTTTGATGGTTATTTGTGAGGCAAAATAATTACTTTTAAAATTGTGAAATGAAACATTCTCACGTTAATTTTTATAAATATCTAAATAATTTTTTGACTACTAATACGAAGACTAATTGTAATTTTGTTTAATGGGTTCTACAACACAAATATTTTTTAATACCTATTTTGTTGATTGTGGCTAACACTTACTTTAAAATGTTTATAGTTAGCTTTGGAATTACATTTTTAAACTAAAATTATTAGACACCTGGGGTCCGATTCTGTAACTCGCACAACAACAGACAAGAGTTGCAATATTTTTAGGCACTAGGTTGGCAATTGAAAATTGAGAATTTGATATTTTGGTTATAAATAATTTTTTTTTAAATAAATATCACAAATATGTTTGTCATGATGGAAGAAAAGTTGATGTAAAGTAATTGGTAACACAATAAATATTCCACAAGTCTTAAGAAATTAGCATAACAATTAATAATTTCTGAGCCTAATTTAAATAGAGCTTAATCCAATTGAAAAAGCGTACTTGCGGAAATTAACGCGATTTCGTTCCGAAACGTGGATCCATGGTGCGTTTGTAGAAACGGCGCCTGGTCACAAAATAGCAAGAGAACGAATAAATATGTAAATTGATGAAAATTTGCTTTGTGTCCCAAAAGTTAGGTGGGGAAACTGAAATTTTGGATTGATTTAAAATGAGGGGCACGAGTTATTGCATTTGGAATATGTAAATATGAATTTATGCAGAGACCAGACTGCAGCAAGTGCAGACAGACGTTGAGCACGCATGATTTATATTCCATTCCCTGTAATGCTGAAATATATCAATGGAGACTCGAGCAGTTTTCAAACATTATAAGTGGAAAGTGAAGTAACTTCGTCGAGGAATAAATCACAAATGGATGTCACGTTTCACTTTCAGTTTCGTTTATAGATTTATTAACGCGGTCTCTGCACTTGCAATTTTTATCATTTATCTCATTATTCATTTCCAAACTATTCCTTTTAATTTATTATCCTTTGGGTAAAATCCTTTATTATTTTCACTGATCTTATTAGCGGTGTGCGGATTTGCATTTCCAAATACTCACTCCCCCAAACGAATGCGAGACTCTACCCCGAGGCCGGGCCTTGTTCTCTCAGCTCCATTTTACATCACCTGACACCCTCTAATTATGTATTTTGTACCAAGTCAGTAGACATGTTGTTCCCCCACATCAAAAGGCCTTAGGCAAGTTATAAATATGTAGAACTATTTCAATTTCGCCTTTGAATTAATTTTTCCCCAGGGTTCCATTCAACACAATTTATTGGTTTGTATATGTACACCTCTCTACTTCTCAGTTTTCTTTTTTTTTGTCATCACTGATCAAATTTCAATATTATTCAAAAACTATAAATTACACCCAATTTCAATTACACAATTTATGATTCAACATAAGCACAAAAATTTTGAGTTTTTCAACAAATTAATAAATTGCAGTTATTTTCCTATTCGCAATTGCGAAGATAACGTAACTTAATACGAGGATTGAGCAAAAGTTGTGTTTCAGGTTTAATGCGGAAATAAATAAAATTATTTAAATGAGCTGTGAATTACGGTAAATATTTAGATGGAGCTTATACATATCGGTGGAATCGAGAATTTAATTGTAGCTACAAATTGAGGGAAGAAGCACGTTATGACATTTAATTTCCACTGAGTATCTGTTTTTGACCTATGGCCTTTGTGGTCATTCAGTGGTCAACTGCGTTTACATAAATACATACATTTAATATCTGTTCAGGAAGCTACATTCTTCTTATGTAAATTTATATCGTGTAGTTAATTCAAATTTGTTATTTTATTGTGAGAAGTAGATAAGAGTGGTGGCAGGTTGAGCATCAGGTATCTTAACCTCAACTAGAAAATATGTTTAGCGAGACCTAGCTTGACCCCAAAATCACACAGCAGAAGAAGTTTTACAGGCTATGAAACTGCAAAAGAATGGTAAGCAACCGGTAACGACAGATTTCATGTGAAATATTAAAAGTGATAACATGGCGTCGCTCTGGTACTCATAAAAGGATATTGAACGTCATGTACAACGCGACAATTCCTAACAGCTAGCTCAAATCAGTCACCTTGTCTAAGAAGAACAACGCCTCCCATTACGACGACTATCGTATGATTAGTCTCATGTCACAAGTTTTAAAGTGTTTCTAAGAAATACCATCTACTCCATCTCATATTAAAGGGAAAAGCAAAGACCTACGGTAGTTTTGCAAAATTACAACTCATGATCTACAAAATCGTTGGATAGAGCGGTCTATCTATAAACACAGCTATGACCAAAGTGAAGGTATTCTCTAAAACACCGAAGCAAACAACCATACGAATTAAAAATGAGGTTGTGGATCAAGTAGATTCTTTTAAATATCTGGGAGACATCTTAAACAAGTACTGCGAGCCAAAGAAGGAATAAAAAAAAATGAGCAGGACAGGCATTCATCAACATGAAATAGTTCTTTATCAAATCAGAGTTGAGCCTAGAAGTAAAAACAAGAACACTTTCAGTAGGCTTCTTGTCCTAACTCCACTTTAGTATTTTCTTGATCCATTTTGAGTCCGCCATTTTAGCAACATGTCCTGTCCAATTTCATTTTTGTACTTTTCTTCTAATTTCAAGGAACTAGGCCCTTCAGTGATATTCCAAGCATTGAGCGCTTTTTGCGCTAGAAGCAACATATATTATGTTAGAAGACATTTTTGTTAATGTTAATGTCTCGACGCCATATGTTAGGGTTGCACCACTGATTAAATACTTTTCGCTTAACACAGATGATGATATCACAATTTTTAACTTACAAAAAGCCGGCTATGTCAATCCTATATTGCAGCGCATCTCGCATGTTTGGATATCTCGAGTCGGTCGGATTTTACGGTCTAGAACAGTGGTTCTCAACCTTTTTTAGGCGAAAGCACCTTCATTCGAAAAATGTGAGATCTTCACGGCACCCTACCAATAAATATGTCTCTATTTAGTCAATTTTTTTGGAAAATATGCACCAAACGTATAATTGTAATGATGAAAAAAAAATACAATGATATAACAATTACCCAATATGTATTTAAAGATCATTCAAAAATTTATAAGCGATAAATATTTCTTAGGCTAATTGGCTCTAGGCTTCTTTGCTTTTAATATTCCCAGCGCGGAAATTGCTGACTCACACAAATAGGATGTGGCACCCTTTTCACGTGCTTGCGGCACTCCAGGGTGCCGCGGCACCCTGGTTAGGAACCACTGGTCTAGAATCTAGACCAGTGGTTCTCTATGCGGAGCTTCTTGGAATTTTCGTGTAGCCTTATCGTTGCTGTTGCATTCTCAGATTATCGGTAGTTTATTCTGCATTCAGTTATTGCTTTTAGCAATGAAGTCGAATGATTTTTCATTACCATCATCATTATTATATCAGCCTGTGTCTCTCCACGGCTGGATATCGGCCTCTTCCAAAGCTATCCATTGCTCACGATCTTTTGTTGTTCTCATTCAAGTACTTTCTGCATACCGCTTGAGGTCGTGGTGGTCGGCCAACGTTGCGTCTTTCTGTGCTTATTCATAGTTTAAAAAAATTAGAAATAACGACATATTGTTAGTTTTATTACCAACGTTTGTAACCAACGTTTCGCTCGCCATTGCAGGGAGCACTCTCAAGGCGGAAAAGTTTTTAATGTAGTTTTTTACAAGAATTCTGACAACTTGCGTTTGCTAGAGCGGAAACCTTCTTGCTTGCGTAGTTGGTAAAAGACGAGTTTGGGAGTTAAGCTGGGTTCATGCACCGGCGATTTGCGGAAAGCGATTTTTGTTTTGATTGGATGAATTTAAACGCAGTTTAGGCGGCAACTTAACACTTCAAGATCTTGCGATTATCGCAGAGCTTGAAATGATTTCAAGTTTCTGCGATTCCGCTGAACATATTTTGTACTGCACATGCGTAAATATTTGTAAACACCAGTCGTTGCCAACCACTCTCTTTATTTCTCTTGTTGGACACGTTAGTTGCTTTTATCATAACCTTATAAATATAACCTTCGTCGTGCTTTGCCGATGTTTTTAATACTTGGAAAGACCCAAGGAAGGCTCCAGGTATAACTGGCACCCGGATAAGCTCAAACTAATTACATTCATAGAAAACGTTCTTTGTAAACTTTTTGTTTATTATTTTTTCTTAGATTTTTGAATTCCCAATCCTAAACTGCCTAAATTACCCACCCGAACATAAAGTACCTGGAGGACCTATACCTGGATGACAAATACATGATATTTTCCATGACAGTGATACTAAATTCACAAAAACGTCTGCTTCACAAAATAAACATTGGAGTAAAAATAGAATCCAGTTCTTTCAACTTCTACAAAATTCCCTATAAAAGTTAGTACATTTTGTGATTAAAATTGGTACTGCATGAACTAGCTGGTAATAATATCGCAGGATTTTGCGATAATCGCTTTCCGCAAATCGCAAATCGCCGGTGCAACCCAGGTTTAATTGTTTTAATAAGATTTTCATAAACAGCCAGTAATTGTAGGATAAAAAGCTGATAGGATGTTAATTTACCATGTCTAAGATTCTTCTTTTTGTGTGCAAGATGTGAATAATGGTGTCATTTCGCGGTAAATGATGTAAATGATGACTATTTCATCTTCACACAGTGTGTTTATTATTTGGTATTTTGGCAAGTGATATTTTTAGTCCTTATGTGCTCTATGGTAATATCTGGGACGTTTAAATCCCTCGTTGAACTATTTTCGACGTTTGGCTCTCGTTTCTTACAATGGTCCTCTACAATCTTAAAAATTTCAACTCGTTTGCTTGTTGTTTGTCCATTTTTGCTGGTAAGTTTGTGTGCAAGATGGGAATAATGGTGTCTTTCCGCGTTAAATAATGTCCATATTGTCTCTTGTAGTCTCTGGTCTCCCGCCTTGATGGCTTTGCGACTATTTCATCTTCACACAGTGCTTTATTATATGGCATTTTGGCAAGTGATATTTTTAGTCCTTCTGTGCTCTATGGTAATATCTGGGACGTTCAAATCCATCGTTAAACTATTTTTGACTTGTGGCTTTCGTTTTTTATAAAAGTCCTCTATAATCTTAAAAATTTAATCTCGTTTGCTTGTTGTTTCCCCATTTTACGCGGAGGTTATTTCATCCTACAGAAATCCTTTGTCGTCACACTTCTAGACTGCTGTTTTATTCTATCACCCTAGTTATCAACTTATCACCCACATTTCTTTTAATTTTTTTGGATATGCTTTTATTTCGTGGGCTTAGCTCTTTATTGTTTGTTGCATACTTGTCTTAAAATTCTTGTCTGCATAAGCCGTTTTATTTTATCCTAGAGAATAGAGGTATTTTCTTGCTATGCTACTTTTGGGCGCTGATTATCCTCAGTTCTTTTTATTTTCTGCGTAATTTGCTGTTTTATTATTTCTACCTCAGTTGTACTTGGGTTTTGAGTGTTTATATCACGTAGGCTAGTTGTAATATTTCTGCTGTAAGCGGCAACATCTTGGATGGGTATTCACTTGCTTTTTCTTAATTGCCATCTTTGCTATTTCTTTTTTTTGTGCAATTTTCGCTCTAACGATCCTGTAGTTGCTTACGATAGAGACGTTGTTAAACACCACCACGTTTTGTATTATATTTTTCTGTTATCATAAAGTCGATCCAATTCTTTGTCGCTACATCAGAGCTCGCCAACTTGCATTTTCTTTGATAGTTTTTCTCAAAAACGAAGTTCACGTCTTATTGATTTTAGAGCATAGTTCAGTCAATTTATCATAATTTATTGCAAAAGGTCCGGTATTTATTATGTTTGGATATGTTGTAGGAATTAGTGCCACTAGTAGAAACCCAAGTTTGCAGAATCCGAGACCCTGTGGAAGCAGAGTTATAGCTAAAAAACATTAAAATTTTACCACTTTTTTATCTTCATCTCCTTTCCTGTGCATCTAAGAGAAAAAATGAATGGAGAAAATTTACTAACATTTTATATATATATAGCTATTTCTCTACGGGATATAGTTTTCTAATTACAGAGCACAGGAAAGGAGATATAGATAAAAAAACTGAAAAAAGTGGTAAAATTTCAATGTTTACTAGCCATAACTCTGCTTCCACAGTATCTTGGATTCTGCAAACTTGGGATTTTACTAGTGGTACTAGTCCCTACAACATATCCAAAAATTTTAAATACCGGTCCTTTTGCAAAAAATCCCAATATTTTTGTATAAATTGACTAGACTAGCATAAAAAACTACAAGAGCATACGTCCTCTTTTGTTCCTCCTGCAAATTCCGAACGGACCTATGGGTGTTTCAGTATCAACCTCTTGGAACCCATGTTTTGCATTTAAGTCTGTGACTAGTGTAATGACTTGGTGTTTCTGAATAACCTCAGTAACATCCTTGTTGAAGAATTCTTTCTTTTCTGTATGGATATATGTCTGATGATGATACCTTGACCTTGTGTTTAGTTTCAATATATACTTTACATCTTGGTTACTTATTTGATATGGCGTTTGCGTACCATAACACCTTTAATTGAAATGTCATCTTCTCTATAGTGTCAGCTACTTCTCTTCTTTTTGTTCTCGTTTGATATGGCGTTTCTGTACCATAACACCTTCAATTGAAATGTCATCTTTTTTTAGTGAAAGCTACTCCTCTTCTTCTCGTTCCTATTTGATAGGGCGTTTGTGTACCATAATACCTTCATTTGAAATGTCATCTTCACTACAGTGGAAGCTACTCCTCTTCTTCTCGTTCTCGTTTGATAGGGCGTTTGTGTACCACAATACCTTCAAATGAAATGTCATCTTCACTACAGTGGAAGCTACTCCTCTTCTTCTCGTTCTCGTTCGATATGGAGTTTGTGTACCATAATACCTTCAATTGAAATGTCATCTTTTCTACAGTGGAAGCTACTCCGCTTCTTCTCGTTTTGCTAACTCCAATGATGTACCATTTTATAAGGTATATCGGTATATCGTGTTTCAATTCAGTTATCTTTTACGTCGCCATATATTTGGGTAGCCTGTATGCTAATGATTTTTATTACCCTCTATTTGTCCGCTATCAAAGCAGGGGAACAGCAAGCACTTGGATCTGAGAACCGGGAATTGGGAGTACCTTTTCATTTACTCCGGACTTTACGGTTATCACTTTGTTACTCGGTCACCAGAGTCTCGTTTATTATATCTAGCAGCAGGCACCTTGTTCAAGTAAGTTTGGCATTTGGATAAATTTCTTCTGGTGGTTCTTGCCTTCACACCCTACTTACCTATATGTTGGATATAAATAATGCCCAGAAGCCCAATTCGGGTAATAATCTATGTGATTGTTATGAAATTTGGTAATAGCAATATTAGGTTTTAAAAACTTATCGATCTGGGGTTAGGCGCCTAAATTTTTGGGCCAAAATTGATCAAAGAAACCATAAATATATTTTGTTGCCATTTTCCATAACATATATCAGATTTTGCTCTTCCATAAATTGGGAATTAATTTTCGAAATTTTGGATCACCATTTAAAAATATTGTATAATAAACTGTTAAACTAGTATTGTATAACTATTAAATTAGTATTGTATAAAAGTTAAAAATAAACAAAATATTTCGTCAAATTTGTGTAAATTTGCAACTAATTCTTCTTTTTCTTTTGTTTCAGGTATGTTTCAAAAATAAATTACTGGCAAGTTGAGAAACACATATGTGAGTATAATACTCCGTACATAACAATTAATTCTCCATTATGTTGGCAGCGCGTTCTTTATTTAGCGTTGTAAATGAATAGCGCAAGGTTTTTGTGTTTTAATATAGCCAGCATAATAAATATAATTGTATATATTTTCGAACGTAGTAGAATCGCATTTTACATACAATTTAAATGCAAAAATCGTATCCGTCGTAATTAATGTGCAAAGTTTTTTTTTGTACTACACGCTCGCAATGAATTATCCGATGCGACTCGGAATAAATTAATTTTTAATTAGTGCGATTAACAGAAGTTAAATTCTAATGTAATGATTGTGCGCTTCGGATGTGTTCCGTTTTCCCCAGTTAGTTAAAACTTTTAAAACTATATTAAAGCATTCACCCCGTAGATTTTATTACTAATTAAAACAATTCATAAAAGATGATTTTATACTCAAACACAAGTTTTATATTAATTGGGAGGAAGCTTTTGCGTTTGACTATTATTTACATTTTATTAATTTTATTTAATTATCAAGCGAGAATTTACTTCATCCTACAACCGAATTAAAGAAGATTTAACTGAGATAAAACACCAGCGCAAAGTTATAATTATGCTTAAATTATAAAATATAACTATGCACTGTTAGTTGAGCTTTAATTAAAATTAATAATTTAAAATTTCCTTATCAAATGTTACGTATATAAAGTTTTTAAGTTAAAAAAAATATTGGGGATCAAAAGAGGGGAAAAAGAAACAAATCTGTAAGATTTTATTGCATTCTGTGTAAGATTAAGACATCGAAATCGAAAGCAGTGAGCGAGTCCAGTTGTTCGTTAGACGCATCAGTGGTTTAGTTTCGTCCCAAGTCCAGTCGTGCGGACANGATGTGGAGTGGATGAAATTAATTTTCATTTTGTTTTAAAAATGGCACATGCTTAAAACTTTAATAAAAATTACTTGGAGAAATGAAGGAAATTATGCTCTGGAAATTGAACATCGAGTTTTCATTTACTTTCAATTTGAGTTGAATTTTTTTACTGATTTCTATGTAAATTTTCTTACTTTCGGGTTTAAGTCGCGTATTTTTATTGGTTGTTGCCAACGTTCTGCTCGCCACTGCAGGGAGCATAAAATGTTATGTTAAAGTAATCACCATTCTTCAGTGGACGAAGCATAAGAAAAAGAAGAACAAAAAACTTAATTACGCAACATAAGTGAGTGGGATTTGCATATGTTGAGCAAAAACTGAAGAGTATCTGATACTTCCATTCCACTTTTAGTAACGTGTAAAAACTGAATTAAAAATCGTCAGCATTATAAGTCATCGGACTTTTCTGCCTTGAAAACCCGAAAGTAAGAAAATTTACATCGACTCAAGTCGCGAAAGCTTAAATTCTAAATTACTGGGGATCTAATTTTAAAAATTTGACCAAAGAATGACAACAAGGTGATCTGGTTTATGTTTGGCGGGATGATGGCACAACTTTTAAGGCAGGTTCCACATAGTAATGAAAACTAACTTTGTCAAGGGTGATGATGATGAGAACTCCAATGGTTCGGAACCCACGCTTAACTGTAGGTCCATCTGTAGTGTAAGTTGCCAGCATTACAGGCAGAGAAAATGCGCCTCGTCAGGAGTGGCGTCTCAAGTAGCTGATGACTGACTGACTGATTGAACTTTTACTAAACTGTGCAGTATCCTCGTCAACTCTTTTAATATAACTTATAGTGCTGACGATTTTTAATACAGTTTTTACACGTTACTAAAAGTGGAATGAAAAAAGTCTCAGATACTCTTCAGTTTTTGCTCAACATATGCAAATCTTACCCAATTATGTTGCGTTTTTTTTTCTTCTTCTTTTTCTTCTTCTTTTTCTTATTATGCTTTTTTATCTTGGACTACCGACGAATGGCGACCACTTTAACATAACGTTTTCAATTTCGTATGTTGCCCAATGACAAGGTTCTCCTACTCGTAGATCTTTTGACCTCAAGGCGTTCTTCATTAAAAATCTTAAGATGTTTTATTTTTAAATACGTTTTGTGCAGTTTTTCTTTGTATGATTTGAGCAGGAATTCCCCTTCTTTATCTATTCTTTATGGAAGTCTTATTACGTACTTTCTTTACCTATGGTATTTTTAGGCCTAGGGCACCCTTGAATTTTTAGTTGCGCAACTATTTGGTTGCATGTTTGTATACTATGGATTATTAAGAGTCTGCGCAGCAACTAAACAGTTTGTGTTTTACCTAAAATTTTTGATTTTATTTAGCAATCGCCGGGTCAAGCATCGAATTAAATGGTGCAATCAAACAGTTGCGTATTTTTCTATTATTTAATTGTATTAGTTTAAGAAAGTGTATATCAATCTTCCTTCGACAAAAAAAATTTCAGACTAATTGACCTTCTTCATCTCGAATCCCTACGAGTAATGTCAGGTGAAATAAGTTCAAAAAGCTCGCCGAAACTTTTCATGCCCATTGGGTAGTATTTGATACTTGTTAACCTCTTAAACTAGGGAACACCATCAAAAGATGGAAGCACGAATATTTTGTACATGTTATGCGGCATCCGGAAAAATATGGTCTACTGCATCTTTTCATTCAGGGAAAGATAATGGGAAGAAGGAGTGTAGGACGAAAGACAACATCATGGTTAAAAAAATCTAAGGACATGGTATGGCAAAACAACAGCCCAACTGTTTCGTGCAGGAGTCGACAAAGTTAAAATCATGAATTTACTAGCCAACAGCATTGTCATTTGTCAACGATCGAAGCGGTCACGACACTTAAAGAAGAAGAATCTCTTAAAACTGCATAAAATTTATGGAATTTCCCCGTCATTGAACAAAGCCAAAAACGCTTTTTTGGTTTCTTGTTCCTCCTCATCTCTAAAGCACACATCGCAACTACCTCGATTAAGTCCATCTCGCAAGTACTTTTAGTTTTGCCCATACACAGCTGCTGAACTGTTTGGTTGCACTTTTTGTACCCAACACCACCCACTGTGACTAAACTATTACGCAATTAAAAATTACAAGTGTACTCTAGGACTTAGTATTCGCGAGTATAACCACATTTCAAAAGTTAGTTTTTGTTCGAAATATTTGTTTTTAAATTCCAATTTTTAGCTTTGAATAATAGAACTGACCAGATGTTGGATTTACATTTAGTTTTTATATTTTACTTTCTATCATTGGGAAGATTTTTCCATTTCATAAAAACACTTCAGGCTCATTCGATTCTAAACTTTATTTCTTGTTCGAACTCCAATCTTTTATTCAGGGTGGTTCCTAGGTATTTAAATGTGTTGCCTTATTCGACTTTGGTGTTATTTAGTTTTATGTCCATACTTTCGAGGAGTGAGATTTGCTGATTTTCATTATGACTTTAGTTTTTGTTCCCGTTGCAACTGGCAAAAACAAAACTATTACCAGTGTTGGTGACAAAGTGGCCATTTTCTCTACAGTGAGTCGTTGATAGTCCAATTATTGCTATTTTGTATCTTCGCAATTTTCTTTCAACCATGTGGTGTTTCTGCTGCGGAGTAACGGTGAGAGGTGGTCCAACTACTTTACATGCTTGGATCCACTTTATAGGGTACTTTTTACATTTGGGTTATAAACTGGCAGGCGTGATCCGCGGAGGACAAACAAAATGTACCAATGCGAAAAAAAGCAATACAGAAGGGTTTTAAACTGCGATTTGGAATTATTGTTGATTCTCCAAAAGTGGTGGGGTTTGGAACCAGCAATGATGGTAACACAGCTAGGCAATTTTTTGCTAACTCTTCTGGGTCGGGGCTGACATTTTAGGTATGGACGTTGAACTGCTTCATCGCGCCCACATTATAATGCAGGTTACGGTATCAATCTTTTTAAATAATATTGCGTGAAAACTGCGAAAATGTTAGTTAGTGGAAAGTTTTTCATGGTATTGTATGCCTACGTCCATTCACGAACTACAAATTTATGGTTTCCTCATTGTTGAATGGGCACCACTGCGAATTGGGCAACTGTCCGAGGAAGCCCAAAAATCGCGAAACAAAGACATCAAGAAATTTCGAGACAATTAGGCGCGAAAAGCTTTTAGGGAAAGTATCATGAGAGATGTTTTTCAAAGGTTGCTTGTGTCATCGGATCCCCTAATTTCTAGTTTACGATTAACACCACCAAAAAAAATGTCAAGCATTGTCACTGGAGGCTATATAATTTTTGCTGCCTCCTTACGCACACGCAACAACAGCTGAGTCTTCAGACAATTTTGATGTTAGCTTGGATGCAACAAACAATTCCGATTGTAGTTATTAAAGCGACTAGATTTTTTGTATTTTTTTTTTATTTACTAGATGTAATTAATATATGTAAACGGTATTTTTTAGAAGAAAGTCAGCCATTTTTGATTCTCCATTTTGGATTTTGATCAAAAATTATCACCCAAAAAAACCGTTTATTTCAATTTTTTTTATTTTCGTCCACCATTTTGGATTCGCCATTTTGAATTTAAAAAAAAATATTATCAAATTAATAATCCGTGATCATATATACCAACTTTTGTTTTAATCCAAATCTTTTTACATTTTTGTCTGTATATTTCGGTAAATGGGCTTCTGTGCACTGGTAAAAACTTTTAAGCGAACTACAAAAACACCGCTTTTATCTACAGACTTTAATCTACCTGCAGACACAATATAACACGTTCAATAAAAAAAAACTCTTTTTGTGATCTAAAAATGCCGACTAGAAGTACCTAATGAGGTGTATGGAACTAACTCTTTTACATTTGATATTAATAACGTTAATAGGTAACTATAATAAACAATAAACAGCTGTTCAGATTAAGAAATTCTATTTCAACAAATTTCTAAAAATAAAAACTGGTAAGAAGCTATCAATAAATTCTAGTAACAAAATTTGAGTATATTTTTGTGCTACAAAAACGAAATCCATTTCAGTTACAGAAAATATAGATACAGGGAATAAAAGGTCTTGAAATTTTACCAATGAGAAGTTAGCAATAAGTTTCCAGCCATAGAAATATAAAAATTATTTTTGATTTTTGCCAATAAATTGAAAAATATTGAAGCCACAGTAAAAGTGAATACATCAAATGGAATTACTTTAAATTTTGCATCGATATCATGTCGTTAATAGAAAGAAGTTATTAAAAAGAAGCTAATTAAAGAAGATAATTTAAAAAACTAACCATAAATAGTATAATTAATGTAATATATGTACTGTATGTATGTAATACATGTATGTAATGTATTTATGTATGTATGTATGTATGTATGTATATGTATAATTTTGTTTGTTTTGTAAAGTAGCCAAGTGCCAAATAAACAAATTATTATTATGAAAATAAGGAAAGCACTCTGTAGCGCAAAGGCAATAGTTAATAAAATGTCTGCAAAAATTAAATCAAAAGTTTATGATAATTTATAAAGGTGTAAAATGAAATTTGATAAAAACAAGTTTTAAATGTGGGGTATCCGTCTCTTAGTCGTCCTTATTGGGTGTAGGAGATTTGATTGAGAAATTGATTTTATATCCAGACTTTTTTACGCTGAGTAAATCCCTGGTTTATTAACAAATCTACAAAAAAAATTGACTTGAAAAATACTATTTTTTCAAAGAAGGCAAAAAAAATTTCTCCTGAGAAAAATTGATTTAAATTATTTTCAACCACAGGAATTTAATCCTGTGATTGGGCCACTCGTAAAACCTCGACATTTTTTTATTTCTCTGTTAAGTTCTGAGTATTATGTCGTTTTTCTTTTGTTTTCTTTCCTTCTTCTTCATGCGTCTTACCTTTCCAAAGCGTTGGCGACCACCTTTATGATTTGAACTTCATCGGCAGCTTTTCTGTGATGTAGTACTTTGTCCATACCACTGTCGAAGATTTTTGAGCCATTTTTGAGTCCTCCGGCGTCCTGGACCGCGTTTACCTTGTATTTTGCCCTGCATTATGGTATGCAGGTATGCAGTATTCATTTTTCGTTTCTAATAACATGCCCAAAGTATTCTTTTGCTTGCATTTTATCATTGAGTTTCTGGTTTACTCATTGATGCGCTTTTTGTTCTGGTTTCTATGTGAGATTTTGCGTAATATCTTGCAAAGTATGCATCTTACAAAAAAGTTGTACGTTTCATTCTTAAAGTTAATTAAATTTGCTATAATTTATGCTTAAAGCGAGATCAATACGTACAAAACTTTTCGAGATACAGCTTAATAAAAATGAATTTTTTTCAAAAGGCATTTTTGACATGTATCTTGCCAAATTGTTATAATCCCACGGCCATTTAATATTTAATTGTTATCAAAATAACTTAATTATTTCTTTCCTAGTCTGTACGTGCTTGGTAACTTTAGCATTTTATTTATGCTAATACAGACCACAGCGCCATAATCATTTTAGTTCAGTTTGCAAAATCTTAAGGAGTAAAGTTTTAATTCAAGTTTTTCCTTTAGAGATTAATTTTTACCTCATCAAAATCAATCTCTATACTTTTACTTAAAGGCTCAGAAGCTTTTACTAAATTAGTCTTAGTTTGGATTCCAATCTTCTACCTTCAAGACACATTTAATCTTCTAACAAGCATTTAAAAATTAAAGTTACATATAGATCTATCAGGTCGCGATTCGCGAGAGGTTAACTCACCTTACACTGACCCCATCAAACTTACATATAAAATTTACCCCAATATTTGTTTGCATTAAATTTTAAAACGACATCTTGTGTAATATCAGTGATTTGTGTTTCCACGAATTACTACAATATTTCGAGAAAATATTTAATTCACGAGAAAACTCGTAGATTAAGAATTTGTGATAAATTTTATTATTAAAGCAGATGACATAGATCAAAAGGGCAAAATGATTTGTGGACGGGTAAGGGGGTCATTGTGGTTATGAGAGCTATCAAGGTAATGTTTAAAAACTACCACATATTATTTAATTTAGTTAATATTTTAAATGAGTTACATTTTAATTGAAAAAGTTATATTCAAAAAAAAAAGTGATGCATCAGCATTTAAACTAATCCGATTGATAAAATTTGAAACGCAAACAAAGTAAAAATTTTTACTAACGCAGTTAGCCATGATACAATTTGTGTTTTGTTTCATGCAGATGTAAAAATTAAATTTTGCAACGATAATTGATTAAATTTATTGTTGGAAGCAAATTTGATTTGCTGATATACAACACAATGAAGCACTTAATGCTCATTGCAACGCATGCAACGGCTCATAATTATTCCTCGAATAATTAAGTATTCTAAATGCATATTGCAATATCTAATTGTTAAATGCAGCATAATAAGCAAAATAGTGCCAGGCTTAATTACATATACGTGAGGTGTAACACATGTAGACTATACAATTTGAATTTATATTACGATGGTATTTTTAATACCTCTTTAGGGGGTGAAAAAAAATCAAATTAAGGAAAAATGTGCGAGTTATAATCATATAAGTACTTAAAATTAACATTTCAAGAATGCATGATCATTAAATAAATTTTATTTTAAAAAGGTTGTATGATAAATTAACGTTTCATCAACGTTAGTCATGCGTTAATATTATTATTTATAAATATGTTTGTTGAAGATGTTAATGGTAATGAAGAATGTGTAATTGTAAATGCTCAATCAATAAATTAATTTTCCGAATAATATTTTATTATTGTAACATAGTGATTGGTTGCGATGAAATTGTTGGTAATAAAAAGATTGATGATTACCCACATTCAATTCTAAGTTACGGAAGTTTTATATTTATAGCTGTAATAATTAAACATTAGTTTTAGAAGCAATTATATCACCTTTTTGCGCGCAGTATAAAATTTATTGAAGGAAATGAAACAATGATTGAACAATTTTTCTTATTAATAAAAAAAAAAGTTGCGCGGCGATATAAAAAATTACGTCGTGGCGTAGTATTTATAGGTAGTTTCCGGTTGTAATCTAACTTTTTTTTTAACTTTTCCACTTTTCCTTTCAATTTATTAATTGTAAAAATGATTTACGCCGACCGAGGCTGCCTTTTCGTTCACCTCAGATGCCGATATTCCAAGCACGTTTTCCAATTGTTATTGGTTCTGCGAGGGGTCGCAACCATACCAGGATGTGATTCCTGCATACTTTGGCCCTTGCACAAAGTCCCCGTGCATTTAAACGGGCTGCATTTTACCGTTGAGATTGAGTTGAGGCGCAAGTGAAATGTGATTTCTTCGAAAAATTGATTTTAGGACGTGAAATATGTTGGGGCGTAAAAATATTACAACCTCTATTATTTGGGTGTGTGCATGTATATAAATAAATTTTATTTTTAA
The DNA here is from genome assembly GCA_030264735.1 of Gymnusa sp. GC000175. Taxonomy (NCBI): domain Eukaryota; kingdom Metazoa; phylum Arthropoda; class Insecta; order Coleoptera; family Staphylinidae; genus Gymnusa; species Gymnusa sp. GC000175. Next base: position 859 of record JARJDX010069981.1, on the reverse strand, counting down.
GATAATATTATCATGAGATAAGGCATCAAAAGTAATAATTAGAAACGTCCACGGCTGTCAGAGAGATAAATCTAGCGCGTTCTTTTCATATATATTAGAATTCATGGGTTGAGATGGAAATCAAAGGTGGTGAACAGAGAGGGAGAAAAAAGTTAAGTCTTTATGAGGATTACCTATGCGCTACTAAGTAGATTTATTACAACCTCTCCATTCTTGGGTAGCGCTTGCTTCTTCCCTACATCTTTTTACATCTGACACTGTCTTTGTCGAGATAAAGAATGGCTGAAATAATTACTGCTACAGAAGAATTTTCAATTATCTTTTTTTCCTTATCCCTTTAGATGCGATGCGATAATTTTAAATTCGATTTGATTAAAAAAAATTCTAAAAACGCGTTATCTAATTAGACATTCAAATTAAACACAGTTTGTAGATATTATCACTATATTATCGACTCGTTTATATTAATTAATTATGTAAAAAAAAATACATAACAAGCTACCAAGAAGTGTCCGCGCGCTTAAAGATCTACGAATCCGCCGCCTTTTATTAATTTTTTCTTCATAAATATATTTAAGATACACGAAAACTGGTTTTAATGATAATTTACTATATTAAAATATGGATATCACTAAACAGGATTATAATAAATTCATTATACATGCGATGAATAGCTGAGATTTATAGCAAGCGCATCATTCTTAACATTTTTATTAAAGCGAGAGGTGCATAATGAAGTTGTTCAACTTGGTCACTCACAGCAAGGGCTTGAATTTCATTTCGAGATTTTATTCTTGTTATAATATATCATATTTATATACCAAAAAAAAAATCAAAAAAATATTGCATACCTTCAATA
>JARJDX010069915.1:0-12916 GCA_030264735.1 Gymnusa sp. GC000175 | reverse complement strand
TATGATTTTTCAGGCTACGTCGTTAAAGTATGTTATGAGGTATATTCTAGGTGCTAGCTTTACCCGTGTTACCGATCTAATAATTTTCAGATGTCCGGGACAAGTTGCCTGATCCTCTTTTTATTAACGCTTCTAGCCCACGTCTTCTGTCATTTATCGATAGTTGTTCTATGCATGACGACGTTCAGTGTTTGCACAACATTTACTTCTTCCCTTCAAGGAAAGCTATGGAGATAAGCCAGACTGACTCCAACGCCATCGTTCAACAGATCCTGAATACTTGATAGCTTGCCCTTTTATTGTCATTTTTCGCAGCGATAAAACTCCTCCCTTTTTACCGCTGCCGCATAGGGAACATAATTTATTTAGAGACCAGTCGCCGTTTTTTTTTTTTTCTTTACTACTTTCCACATTTTAGGCATGTTACAAAAAAAACGCACAACACGAAAGTAAGCGGGGAAGTTGCCTACGCTCAGTAACGAGTATGGTACTACAAGAAGAAGAAGAAGAAGGCATGTTACGGGCGAGTATATTGGTCCTTTCAGCCTTGTTTGTAGTCAGGCTGGTATGAAAGGTTTTTTCTAGATACTTTAGGCATGTTTGCGTTTCTCTAAATTTTGAAAGGGGTCTGATTTTTGTGCCCCATAAAGAAAGCTGCAATAAGCGCAAGATAATCCTATACGCAATGGTCGTGATGTTTTTAACCATTTATATGTTTAAGACTACATCCACCGCTACAATCACAAGGTTGTTTCCAGCACGGACCCTAGCGAGATCTCTGCGGTTATTTCTACCGTTTCGTCGACGAAACGCTCCTTCAGGTAGCTTTGTATCATTCTATTCAGGTATCCCAATATTTTCGTTTTAGTTCTGTCACTTTGTGCCAATTTAAAGCAATTTCCAAAATCGAACGTCATCATGACACAGGGATCTTTTGTTTACGGGATTTAAGACTATTTCTACTACCTGCATTGCGTTCTGTGACGTTGATTTTTCCTCAATTCGTGTCGCCTTTTAGATAAGTACCGATCCTTGCCAAATTTTGTAATTATTTGTTTTAGCATCTTATTGGTCATATTCACCAGACAAATTGGTGTGTAGGCCACGGGGGCCTTCCTTCGTTTTCGAGTCTTTGCATTGTGCATAGAACCAGCGAATAGCTTCGTATCATTTTTAAGGCATCCCAACATTTTTTTCCTTTTTAGTTATGGCGCCAAGTTAACAGCATCTTGTATATCGAACGTCTAAAGTACACGTTTAGAGGATTTTTTTTGCCATTTTAACTTTACCACAACACTTAGGGCCAAAATGCAGGTTCGTGGCCTGTATCGTTGATTTTCGCCTAATAATATATTGCTTTTCAGATAAGTCCTGTTTCTTCTTAAGTTATCTAACCTAACCTCCTTGAAAACTATTGCTGAAGTAGGTATTAAACTCACAAATCAAAAACTTAGATGTATAAAGCCTTGGACCACGCTGCTTTAGGCCATTCCACGTTTTTCTAAGATAATTATGTGACTTATTTTTTAAAAATTTATTTTTTTTATATTTTTATATTTATTCATATTTAATTAAAACTTTACATCAATTTTTATGTGATGATTCAACTTTCTGTTTTTTAATAAACATAAATATAAAATTACAGCATGCTAATAAAATTTTATATCTCATATTATATTCTGCAGTAATATTTTATTACACATTTATCCTTTATTTTACTTTAAGATTGTAATATTATAACAAATGAATTATGTAAAAGAAGAAAGGTTAATTAAGCAATCTTAGTTCTTATCACTAATTAAATTTTAATTTAGTTCTTTAAAAGACAAATTCAAAAATTAAATTTTACAAAAGAAGTTTACAGAAATATATAAAGTTAAATTATATTCTTGAATAAACTAAAACTTTTCATTAAAAAAAATTGATTTGGCTATATGGTCAAGAGGGCCGTGAACTATGCCGTGTCAAGTACTGAATAAGCCCTTAAGAGAGTGTCAAGTACCGAATGGCCAAACAACATTCATCATTTGCACGTAATGAGCGTTTTTTTAATGTATCGGTTACACCGCATTATACTGATACCTTCTGTGTGCTTCTTCACCCGCCCTTGAAACAAAATTTGTCACTTTTTCTCAAATTATATATATTTACTCGTGATCTCGGTAATAAAATTTCTTCAATATTGTGACCCTCGAGTGGTAACATTTTTTAGATAATAATCTCCAGTTTTGCGCCATCGCTTCAATTACCAAAGTCTTATATAGGATAATCGATGAATTAATGAATGTAAATCATTCGGTAGGTTTTTATTTAGGAATTAAAACCGAATTTGAAGACATTNTTTTCTCAAATTATATATATTTACTCTTGATCTCGGTAATAAAAATTCTTCAATACTGTGACCCTCGAGTCGTAACATTTTTTGGGATAATAATTCCCAGTTTTGCGCCATCGCTTCAAGTACCAAAGTCCAATATAGGTTAATCGATAATTTACTGAATGTAAATCATTTGGTTGGTTTTTATTTAGAAATTTAAACCGAATTTGAAAACATTGTGGATGTCTCAAAGAATTGAATGTGTCCTTCACGAGTGTCAAGTACCGAATGGTTAATCCACATTTATTATTCGCACGTAATGAGCGTATTCTTAATGTATCAGTTACACCGCATCATACTCCAGTGAGTTACAATTTTAGTTTATTAACGCACAACTTCAATCCAATTCGTGCAAATAATAAATCGTAATAATACAAAAATTAAATAAAATTAAAAAATCATATATAAAAAAAAATTGCTTCAACTTCAGTCCTGTAAGTTACAACTTCATCTTCAGTTCAGTAACGTACAACTTCAGTCTAGTTCGTACAATTAATAAAATTTTTAAATTAAAATTGAAAAAAAAATCTTAGCAAAAATTTTTACAACTTCAGTCAATGAGTTTTAATTTCACTTTAGTCCAGTAACGTACAACTTCAGTCCGGTACGTACGACTATTAAGTCCTCATAGTAAAATTTTTAAATTAAAATTCATAAAAATTTAAACAAAAATTGCCACAACTACATTTCAGTGAGTTGCCACTTTAATTGGTATGTGGGATTTTTACGACCCTTCCATTATCGTTTAGAATTATCAACTGTTTTTAAATTTAATTTTGGAAAAAAATGGTTACATCTGTTTTAGGGGTGGGTGGGGGTTCCATCTATCAATAAATTTATTAATGTTTTGTTGTTTTGCATCCACCACCCGCCCTTATCCTATTGAGAACCTATTGAGACTTATCGGGTCTTAACGACCCGTACAATTGTTAAAAATTATCAACTGTGTCGGGATTTTAATTAAAAATAACTGCCAATTCTCTTTTAGGGATGGTAGGGGGTTTATTTATCAATATATTCAATAATAAATTGTTGTATGGACCCCCCACCACCCGCCCTTATTAAGACATATCGGGTCTTCATGACCCTTATAATTGTCGTTTAAAATTATTAACTGTTTTAGTATGTAAATTTAAAAATAATTTTAACGTCTCTTTTAGGGGTGGGTGGGGGGTCCATGTATCAACATTTTCAATAATATATTGGTGTATGAAAACCACCCACCCGCCCTCATTATATATGGAATTTCTTGAGACTTATCAGGACGGATTTTAATTAAATAAAACTGTCACATCTCTTTTAGGGGTGGGTGGGTGTTCCATGTATCAACATTTTCAATAATATATTGGTGCATTTAGGAATTTAAACCGAATTTAAACCGAATTTGTAGATATCGTGGATGTGTCAAAGAATTGAATATGCTCTTAAAAGAGTGTCAAGTATCGAGTGGCAAATCCAAATTTATCATTTTGCACGTAATGGGCATATTTTTTTAAGTATCGGTTACACCGCATCATAATGATACCTTTCTACCCGCGTTTAAAATGCGCTCTTAAAAGAGACTTACAATATATCTAACGGTTGACCGCTCTCAATGTTTTAGTTTTGATTACAAATTATCGAGATTTTTGCAAAAATCTTTATTTTTGAATCACCGGAAAAAGTTGTTTTTAAAAAGGTGTCTGGCGATGTGCGTCTGTCTAGCTGTCTGTCTGTATATATGTATGTATGTTTGAATGTATGCCTGTCTATGCGTCTGCCCATTTGTACGTATGTCTGTTTGTCTGTCCGCGCGTTCGTCCTTCTGTCTGTCTGTCGGTGTTCCGTACAGCCCAGACGGCTAAACTAATTGGCCTGAAAATTCATATTTAGGCTTATAACAAAAATTGAGAGTGACTTTAGGCTAAAATCCACCAATCGGAAGTGGTAGTTTATTGGTTAGGGATTTTGCAAATATTTCAAAAACCATCAAGATTATGAAAAAAATATAAAAGCTCAAAAGTGTTTGGAACTAAATTTGCAACAAATTTTGTTTTTATCATTTTTTTTTTCAAATTTACCACTTAAAGAACTTATCCTCGTTCGTTGCTAAGCAACATTTTATTGAATTTATGCCCATTAAGTAGCAGAGAGATATTATCATCGTAATCAGCCGGAAATTAATGAAATAGATTATATATCATTTAAAACTGACAGATGTCACTATCGGAGTTATTGCCAACATAAATTTTACAACAAAATGTAGTAGAAGAAACACACTGCCAACCTAATTGGCTAATAATTCATAAAATATAGTTATTTTTCTATTAAAAATATTGGACATGTTTTAAATTCGTAATAGAAAATCGTGTAATGACCACACCTCCATTTTTTATATATATTTTTAGCATTTTTAATAATAAATTTTAGATATCGTAACAAACTTTCCTAATTACGTCCAAAATTTTGCTCCTTCTACAATTACGGAATTGTTAAGCACACGGTGTAGATAATCTTTGCCAACATTCGAACTTGCCATAACACGAATTTAATTTCAACTGCAGTTTCCCAATTAGAAACAGACAGTGCGAAAGACTACACCCAGTATGCTTACAATCACACTATACTTATCTTGATTCGGTTGGAGCTAGTTAGTTTCACGATTCCGTGTATCGCTCCATAGTTTTCGTCGGGTTTAAAAGACTTTCGAGTTGGGAATTTGGAATGCAACTTGAAGATTTATATAATACATTCATTATACAATCAGATGCGAATGTTGCAAGGCTTTTGTGATAAAGTCGAAATTGTAAGGGAGTCCGTATTCGTTCAAGTTTGAAAAGGAAACGTTTTGTTCGATTCTTACTGTAAAGTGTAGTTCATTTGCGTTTAATGTTTGCTTATATAATTCTAACGGGAATAATATTTTAACACAAGTGTTAAACGCGTGAAAGTAATTAGTTTGGATTTGTTCGTTAAAGCGAAGCAAGGAAGAGCTATGAAATTAATTAAATTTTCGGACTACTAATTAGCAACAATAAATTCATTAAGTGAAAACTGAATTATTTCATTTTGTTGGTGAAGTATGTTTTATGATGCATGTGGAAGTAAAACTATGTTCCAACTTTTGTTTTAAGCAGATTAACTTTTAACTTTGTTAAATTAAAAATAATTACGATCACATCCTGACTTGTAATTGAGTTTATTTTAACCATCTGACACGATGCATTTAAAGGAACTTTATTAAATGACGTAAGAAATTCTATTAAATAATCTGAAGAACTTGATTAAATGACCTGACAAATTCTAATTGATGACCTTCAAGGAATTTAAAATTTAATTTTGCATTCAAATAATTTATTTGAAACTTTTATTTTGCATGCGGGTGTTGTAATGAATTAAAAATCGATTAATAACGTGTGAAGCAAATATGGAGATAATTTTCCTCTTTTTATTTCCTGCCGATAAATTAATTTATTTGCATGAGAGACTTGCCCAAAATTATAATCATCGCGTTGGCGCAAATGGGGTTTTAATTAAATTGCAATCGGGAGTAAATTCTCACAATGGCCAATATTTTACACGCCGGAGGCAGAGGTTAAACAAGTTACTTAAAGCGGACCATTCGATCGCTGTTTTTATTATCTCCAGGAAGAACTTGTGGGATGTATGTATGTACGAACACGCTTTTCGGGATTCTTGGCTTAGGGTTCGATTTGACGGAGATAAATTGTTTTGATGGTGATGGTGGGACATTGATAAACGTGCTAAAATTCAAAGGCGAATAATAATATAGATTACCTCTACTCTCTGCAGATAAACAACAACCTTCGGATGAATCATTCTACCTGGGGAAACTTAAATTTATGCGCAACTTTATTTTAAAAATAGTTTAAATTTATTCAGGGCCGTATTAACCTACATCCAGGCTCTAGACATTTTTCTTTTTCCGGGCCATATGGAGTAAAATTAAGTGAAATTACAAAATTTGACGATACAAGTTGTATGTCTTACCCGGCCCTTGAAAAGCGCGGGCCGTAGACATTTGTGTCCATTGTCTTATTATTAATCCGGACCTGGATTTATTTACCTTAAATAATTTTACCTAAAAAGGGTAAGTGGGGATGTAAATTTGTACAATAATATACTTTTTCTACTCCGTCGGGTGTTTTAGGCACTTTAAAAACGCTCGAAGTTTCATTAAACACGGTTTGAATTATTTTTTTGACATATCTAGCCCTAAATCAAGTTGGTGGTTTAACGTTTGTCAGTTTCGCATTAAATTCGTTGTTATGTTGAAATTGACGTTTAATATAAAATTTGAAGTTTTTACTTTCAATAATAAAGTAAAGGAAAGTATGGTAATCGCGAAAATTTTCGAAATCAAGATTTTGCGGAAATATCCGTTTTTGACGCCCATCATTCAGAAAAAACTTGTTTTTGAAGTGGTGTATGTCTGTGTGTCTGTGTGTCTCTATCCTCCCTACAAACTAGACGTCTAAACTGATCAGCCTGGAGGATCCCAGTGACTTAAGTCCATTACTAGAAAATGGTAGTTTATTGATTAGGTTGAGTCAGGTCAGGTTAGGTTAGGTTAGGTTATGTTAGGTTATGTTAGGTTATGTTAGGTTATGTTAGGTTATGTTAGGTTATGTTAGTTTATGTTAGTTTATGTTAGTTTATGTTAGGTTATGTTAGGCTATGTTAGGTTATCTTAGGTTATGTTAGGTTATGTTAGGTTATGTTAGGTTATGTTAAGTTATGTTATGTTAGGTTAGGTTAGGTTAGGTAAGGTTAGGTTAGGTTAGGTTAGGTTAGGTTAGGTTAGGTTGGATTAGGTTAGGTTAGGTTAGGTTGGATTAGGTTAAGATTATCGTCTTTTTGCAAATATTTTAAAAACTACCAAGTTTATGGAAAAAACATATGATTACAAAATTTGCAATAATTTTGTTTCTATCACTTCTTCAAAATTGAACATTTGAGGATCCCATCCTTGATAATAATAATTACTTAACACGATATTTTCGAAGTTTATGAAAAAAACATAAGATTACAAAATTTGCAATAATCACTTTTTCAAAATTGAACATTTTAAAATCTCATCCTTGATAATTATAATTACTCAACACGATATTTTCGAAACGATAACTCAGATCAAAAATTTTTTTTAAGGAAAATTAAAAACCGCCTAAAGATCTATAAAAATGTGTTATGGCTCGACGTTGCCCAGTCATATGCAGAGGTTAAAAAAAGTAATGAAAATTTTTCGTTTTTCGGGTGAAATTATTTTCCTTCTTGGCTTGAAGAAACTGGCGGTTTTTTCCGAACACCGGACGCGATGGCTCCGTGCAAGCTTTAGTGCTTAGGTGGGACGAGAACGCCGTGTGGTGAACGATACGGCGTCCATCTCGAAAACGGCGCTACCTAGCGGAATGCGGAACACGGCATTCGATCGAGTTCGACGAGAAACCTTGATGACAAAAATTTTGTTCGTTTCAATTTTCAAAAGTTGATAAAAATAATTTTTTACTTTTAAGTTCGTTTTTACGGGTCCGGGAAGATTTGTATAACTTTCTTAGTTATTGCGCTACGGAGTGCACATTTTTGAATTTTGTCCTCATTTGCCGATTAAAATTTTTTTAAATTTTTTTGCGATTTTCAGAAAATATGGAAAAAGGATTGCACGCCACTGCACCACACTATTCCAACTAATTCTACCATAATTCGACGGACGGTAGTCAATTTTTTCAAAAATGTTCCCACACCCTGAAGACGCTTTTATTTTCAACGGCAAAAAAAATTATATTTACCCACAAAAAAACAAATTTTTGCCACAGTTTTCCATTCATTTCCTTATCACGACCGGAATTTTCCCTAATTTTTTTTTTCTTAATCCTTTTATGCGCGTTTTAATTCTCTTTTTTCCTATATGCTCAGTTTTTTTCTAAAATTTAAATTTCGTTCGATAAAACACATAAGGTAAAAAAATTCGCGATACGCTTAAAATCTGTATCTTTTACTCTCTCTCACACATGTCATTTCCCATATGACTCACTCTTTCGCACTCATTGCTATATTTTTATCAAGCCTTTATAGGATAAAAAATTTAATAACATAAAAATAAAAATTGCTTTTGAGACGTGTAAATCATCTTTGGTCGGCGTAAAAAATTAAAATGATCCCAGAATGGGTAGAATTTTTTTTGCTGGAGGTGGTGGTTTAAATATTTTAAAAACTATTAAGTTTATGAAAAAAAAAACATAAGAAAAAGTAGTTTACATCGTAGTACATTTTAAAAACTCATCTTTGTTTGTTGCTAAGCAACATTTTATTGAATTTATTCCCATACTGTTTTATATTCAGCTGACAAATAATGACATGGGTTATATATCATTTAAAAGTGACGGATTTCACTATCAGGGTTATTGCTAACAAACATTTCACAACTAAAATAAAGTTGCAGAGACACAACCAAGCTATTTGGCTCATAATTATTAAAATGTCGTTAAGTTTCTATTAAAAGTAATGGATATGCGTAAATGTGGTGATCACACCTTCATTTTTTATTTGGTTATTTCGTCGTAGAAAAAGTGTAGTATGTAACGCGTTTTATAAACTTCTCTAAACACTCGTTTATACACTCGGTTCACTCGATCGTGATTACCTTAAAACTCTTTATAAAATTATTTAATTGGTGGTTATTCGCCTAGTATTAAGCACTACTATTTGAGGTATTCACCAAACTCTTGTCATTTGAAACATAATCATAATGAGAAATATATTTGAAGATAAAGTTATGTAAAAGTAATGATAAAAAATTGACCGAAACTTCTGTAACAATTATACAGGGTGAGTTGCTAACAGCGGCTCGGTGGGTTGTGCTATAAGATAAAATATTTTTTAATTTTTCAAAGCGTAATGTTGTTAAGTTGAAAATAAGGCATTTCCTTAAAATATTTTTATACTTACAGGGTGGTTCATTTTTTATATACAGGTTATATCTTTATTTTTTTAAATGAAACACCCTGTATATAAAAAATGAACCATTGTTTCATTATATCGTTCATTTTTTATATACAGGTTATACATTTATTATTTCAAATAAAACACCCTGTATATAAAAAATGAACCACTCTGTATTTACATTTGCTTAAAATATTTTTATATTTACAGGGTGGTTCATTTTTCATATACAGGGTGTTCCATTTGAACTAATAAAGTTATATCCTGTATATAAAAAATGAACCACCCTGTAAATATGAAAATATTTTAAGGAAATGTAAATATAAAAACAATTTAAGAAAATGCCGTATTTCCAACATAAAAACATTCCGCTTTGAAAGCTGAAAAATATTTTATATTTACATCGTAATCGACCGAGATACTCTTACCAACTTACTCTGTATACAAAAAAGAAGATCACAGATGTTGCAACAACATTAAGAAAGGCATTGAAGAAGGCAGGGCCGCCTCAAGCCGGGGACAAGTGGGTACTTGCCCCAGGCCCCGCGCTTCTAACGACAAATAATAAAAACCAGGGGGCAACCCTAAAATCTTAAATGGAAATATCAATTTTTTATTGCAGATTTTGATTTTAGGGTAAGAAATACATCAAGTTTACTTAAAACTTTTTTATTAAATATTCATCTTAGTTGGCGCTATAATCGCAGATAAAAATAAACGCAAGATTTGTTTTTGTTGCGATAACAGCGTCTCCTGCGATGATTACAAAAAAATGTTTTTAACAAAATTTATGTATTTTTTAAAGGGCAGCTGTAAATTTCCACTTTTTATTAAAGATTCGTACTTTCAAACTTTTCATTATATCGTTTGATCATTTAATGCCTACTTTCCAATTTTAATCTTAATATAGGAATATTTCGAAAAATAAACATCGAATAACAGGATGATTTTGACAAAAGTGTCAGGGTTTTGATAGAGACATCCTATTTTGTCAATTAATTTCGCCCCAAAGCCCTAAGTGGCAGGTGAGCTCAACATTTAAATCTTAAATAGGGACCCTCATATTTTATTTCAAATTCAGATTTTATGCATAAAAATACATTACTTTTACTTGAAACGTTTTTTTTTTGTAATAATTGTAGATAGATAATAGATAGTAACCTTTATTTCGTAATAATAATAATTGTAGGTGGCGCTGAAAGCATGAAAAAAAATTATTGTAAGATTTGTTTTCTTCTGCTACAACAGCGTCAACTACGAAACTACGATGATAACATAAAAGTGTTTCATGTAAAACTCATGTATTTTTTTACGCAAAAACAAGGTCTGTAAAAAAAGTGGGAGTTGCCTCCTGAAGGGGGAATATTTTAAATTTCCAATTCGCAGATTGTGCGAAAAATATTACAAAAATTTTACCGTAAATATATTTTTGTATTCATTGTAGATGGCGCTAAAATCGCAAGTAAAACAAAAAATCCTGCAATTTCGTTGCTTACAGCGCCACCCACGGTTAATACAAAAAAAATATGTTTCAAGTAAAAATTATAAATTTTTATCTGTAAAACTACGATGATTACATAAAAGAGTTTTATGTAAAACTTATTTTTTTACGCAAAAACAAGGTCTGTAATAAAAAGTGTGGGTTGTCTCCTAAATGGGAAATATTTTAAATTTCCAAACTAAAACCTTTACACTTTATTGCAGATTGTGCAAAAAATAATACAAAAATTTTACCAGAAATATATTTTTGTATTCATTGTAGATGGCGCTAAAATCGTAAGTAAAACAAAAAAATCCTGCAATATCAGTGCTTACAGCGCCACCTACGATTAATACAAAAAAAAATGTTTGAAGAAAAAATTATAAATTTTTATCTGTAAAACTACGATGATTACATAAAAGTGTTTTATGTAAAACCTAATTTTTATCTGTAAAATTTGAATTTACCATGAAAAATTTGTTGTTCCTATTTTAATATTATTTATTGTGTATGTATATGAATATCGGAGCTTCTTACTTTCGAATATAGATAGTTGTGTCGCTTTTTTAGAGTGTTGGTAATTTTTTTTCCAATGACAAATAGCAACCCCTTGTCTGGGGATTGAACCCACGTACCTGTGGCCAAAACTTAGCGCTCCACCACTGAGCCACTGCGCGGAAATATAAAATATTTAAATATAAATGGTGAACGTTGAACAAATACATTTAATGTTGAAAAAGCATTAAATATATTCGCAACGAAGTAGCAACCGTATTGCGCACTCGTTATGAAAATAAAATTGCACGAAATGTATGTATATGTTGCGAACAAGAAATGAATTACATTTTACTCATATTTTATATTCATGTTTACATTTTCTGCTTTATTCATATCATAATACAGGATTCTAATATATTCATATTTCATTATTTTTATTACTTCTTCTTCCATGCGCTTAAATCAGGAACGATTATTATCAAAATGTATTTTTAAAGTTTTGTTTCATAGTTATCCAACAAAATTGCAATCGAAATAGAAATATCAAGAGCCTAATCCACGAGTACGAGTAATCTGCTTAATTAAAGCCATCAAGAATTTTATCTAAAATCTAAATTGAAATTGGTTTAGTTTTACAAAATTTATGGCATAATTCCGTCTTGTTTGTGCTATATATCAAACAATGTGCGGATATAAAATGCGAAATTGGCATGTGTCCTATTTTTACAAGCATTTTGCATCAAGCAACAAAGGTCAAACCGAAAACCTTTATTTACTTTTTTATATATGACTTGTTATTGTTTGCATATGCCCACATCAATACAGCACAGATGAAAAAATAGCGGTATAAAACCAATTAAATAAATAAATTAAAATTATTTATTAAGTTTGGGCCACCCGTAAGAAGTTAGTTATTTTCGAGAAATAATTTTTCTTTTTTTTTTTATAGTTTTGCTAATAAAATGAAGCTACGGCAAAAGTAAATACAGCAAATGAGAGGTCTTTAAAGAAAGAACAAATTTCATGCTCTAGATTTATTAAAATTAATTAAACAAAGTAATTAACACGTTAATCATAGAAATTGGGTTTAAAAAAAAATGGTTTTGGCATAAAATGTTCTAAATTTAATCAGCTTTGCAGCTATCCATGAAAAATTAGTTAGTGGGGTCAAGTAAGGTAGGAATTCAAATTTAAAAGCTACCCTGACGCTTCGCGCCTAGTTTGTAAAATAGAAATTACAAAACGTTCGGGTTTTTTTGCAAATAAAATGAAAACTATTAAAGTTAAGGTAAAAGTAAAAACACCAAATGAAAGGTCTTTAAATGAAGAACAAATGTCATGCTCTAGATTTATTAAAATCGTTAAGAAGTAATTAACAAATTAAGTTCTGCACAAAAATCATAAAAATTGGGTTTTTGAAAAAAATGTTTTTGGCATAAAATGTTCTAAATTTAATCAGCTTTGCAGCTATCCATAAAAAAATTAGTTAGAGGGTTCAATTAAGGTGAGAATTCAAATTTAAAGCTACCACGACGCTCCGCGTCTAGTTTGTAAAATAGAGAAAACGTTTTTGATTTTTTGAAAAAACGGAAAATTTTCAAATCGAGGTGAACCAAATTGCT
>JARJDX010069903.1:0-11808 GCA_030264735.1 Gymnusa sp. GC000175 | reverse complement strand
TCCCGCACCCCTGGCTTCTGAAAATCTCACTACATCCCACTTTTATCAGATTCCTAGACTTTATCAGACAACAACGGCCTACAAACCTTCACCTGCACTCCAATAACTCCTACAGCACTATAAAAAACAGCTAAATATGGTGAACTAGCAATGAAAATAGAAATGTGGCAATTTATAGAAATATTTAAAGCGATACCTATCGTATCATCTACAATACCAAATTCTTTGGAAGATGACTTAATAAAGCTTAAGTTACATAAAAATATGTTTAATTCATTTACTTAAATTTTTAAAGTAAGAGATAATTTTGTTATCATGAAAATTTTTATAAATATTAAAAATTATTTTATTTTTTTTAATTAATGAAAAATATAAAAATCCCCGTAATTTGAATCTTGATGATAATTATCTCATTAGTCATACGTAAAAATATTTATTTTCTTTATTAAATTATCAACCTTATTAATTTTAGGTATGAAAGATTCCTTATTTAAATAAGGAGTTTAGTCATCGGGCCTATTTCGAAGCTTGAAGAAAGCTTCCTGTATTGACGAGCGAAACGATGGCAGCAACAAATAAATCTGCGCTAAAATCGAAAGTATAATAATTCATTTAGAATTTAGACTTTCGCGACTGAGGTCGATGTAAGTTTTCTTACTGTCGGGTTTAAGTCGCGTATTTTTATTGGTTGTTGCCAACGTTTCGCTCGCCGTTGCAGGGAGCATTCTCAAGGCGGAAAAGTCCGATGACTGAAGACCTGGTTCGAGTGTGTATGCCTATATAGGACGAAGAGAATTAGTGGGGATGGGAATTTAATGATAAAACGTTGGCAACAACCAATAAAAATACGCGACTTAAACCCGAAAGTAAGAAAACTTACATCGACCTCAGTCGCGAAAGTCTAAATTCTAAATGTATCTATATTGTTTGGGATCTTCTTCGTCCTTTGTGGTTAAATACATAACCTTTGGTTTTGGTTGCGTTTTCGGTTAGTTCATCTGCGCAACAAAAGTTGTTTGGTATTTTTCTCTAGTTTCAAGAGCTTGTATAATTTATACAATTTATTCTTTAGTTCTTCATACAATTCTTCTCCGTGCCCGATGTGTGGTGAGCCTTTTACGACGCCACTGCTAGCGCATAGCCTCTTCTCTGCCTTTAATGCTGGCAACTTACATTACAGGTGGACCTACAGTTTAACGTAGATTCCAAACCACTGGAGTTACATGATTTCTCATCTAACACCGGACCAGAGAAGGTTTTTGGATATGAAACCCCACGCTGGCAAGGCGGGTTGGGGAGTTGTAGCAGTGTTGGAGATTTAAATATTAAAATAAATATTTTGCATGCTGTGGGGCGCGAACCCACGATCTTGCACACAGAACCGGATGCCTAGACTGCTGAGCTACACTGCCACAGTGCCTGATATATCTTTTTCTAATTGTTGTGCTAGTCGCATTTTGTAAGTTTATTCTTTGAGCTAGCTAGACTGTAGACTTTAGCTTGCCATCTACTGATTGTTATTTATATTTTATTTATTTAAGTAATTTGACTAGCAAATGGTCATATCCACATTTTGCTTGTCTCATACCTTCACGTTAAATAAGTTTTACTTTAGAATAATATAATTCAATATAGATCACACCACACAGTTTGTCTCATATCGCGATCGCCATGGGTTTCATGTAAATGCAGCGTATATTTTGTCTAGCAGAGAAGAATCAAAGAAACGGGCCTCTAACGGGGCAATAACTTGCTGTTTTGTCTATGTTGTCTTAATTTATTTTTAATTTTAAATAAACGTTTATGTTTGTTGAAAGCATTCGGGGTCTATAACATCCCAATTGTCTTTTTACCTTATTATACGACAGGGTTTCTTAATTAAGAATAGTACAAAATAAAAATGTCATTTTGTGTGTGTATGTGTGTGTCTGTAGTGTGTGTGTGTGTGTGTATGTGTGTGTGTGTGTGTGTGTGTGGTGTTAATGTATGTCCGTTTAATACTTTTGTTTGACCACTAAATTTAAACTTGATCAGGTGTTGGTTAAATTTTGTCCAGGGAAACTGGAGGTTTATTTTTTTATTTTTTTAATTATTTATGTAATATATTACAACTCTAGATTTAAAATTTCTCTCTGCTTTCGGGTGGTTCGAAAGTTACCTTAAAAGCCGTTGGTCCTGTCTGTGACGTAACACCTGCCCTGTTACTTACATTAAACACGTAAAAATTAGGCTGAAAGTGGATTGTCCACACCCGAAAGCGAGAGCACACGCTCAAAAACGGGTCAATACATACATACATTATTGTTTTAGGAAATTAAATAAATAGAAATGCAGAAAATATATATTTTCAGTAAGAAATTAACTGCAGCAACCAAAACGATTATTCTTTATATTGTTTATAGAAAGTTTCACAACATAAGCGAGAAAATTATTAAGGATCGAAATATAAAGTTTCACGAAATATAACTTTTTAAATTACAACCTGAATGTATATAAATATTTAAAGAAAATATCTAGCAACGAGATGCTGTGAATGTAAAAAGCGCTGAGTTCCCGTTCAAAGAATGTTTGTCGTGTAACTTTTTAGAGAATTAAGTTATCAAAGAGTAAAGTTTTAATTAACAGTTTGAGGTCTGTTTTATTAAAACAACAGCATTAATTGAGATCGAGGTAAACAACTGATAAATCAGCAAACACCAGTGCAAACAAAAATGTTTAAAAGCAAAAAGTGCTTTTATTTAACTATTGCAACCATCATTTTAACTTGGCACAAAATTCACAATTTTCTTATAATATCTGTGACATCTAGTTGGAATGCTTTTAGATAATTATTATAAAAAAAAGTCTCAAAGCGTTCGATTTTTATTTAATCTTTTATTACACAAGAGAAAGTTTCACTTAAAATAATTGCCATTGAATATTCATTTCACCCAAATTGCATAAAAATAAATACTCTAAGTATTGTTTGGAAAAAAAGCTCCAATAATATCAGCGAGTATAATTATAAGGATAAAAATAAAAAGGATTTTTGTGAAAGTACATAAGGACAATACACAATGCTCAGAAAGGGCCCTGTCATCAGACACTCGTATGTGGCGGCATTTCTCCACTATTCTTATGCGTAATCTAATTAAGACAAATGATAACTTTTTCTTTGGCTTTCATTTGTCAGCTTCTATGTTGTTATAGGGATCTTTGATACACTTAAACTTTATTAGTGTTTGCTCTGACTTATGATTCTCTTTTGTGCTATTTTTTATTTTGGTAAAAAGTGCAAACGCAATGAAAAACTTTTTTTGTGTTAGTTGCATTAATTTCTAAGAAAAATAAAGATCATTCTTGCTAATACAATAATACTTAATGAGTTTTTGTATAAATGTTAATGCAGATGCTAATTTGTAACAATATATGCTTTCCTCCTCGAAAATGGAGCATTTTACATTGCAAAGATATTTAAATTCCAAACACATTTTCCACATTTACATATGCTTGTAATTTCAAAAAAAAATATTAAACAGTTCGGTCACGTTAAAAATACACATTTCAAAAGTAATTAATTATCATGTCTTCGCGTAATTGAATCATTTGCAGTTTTTTGAATAAAATGCACGCTTTAGATTCTTAAATATTATATCCGTTACATTTCTCGCTTCTTAATCCCAAAGCCACAAAGCAATAAAACAAGATTTTAAAATTTTATCGATGAATTCAAATGAAATTACTTGACAAGTGAATATAAAATGCAACTGGTTTTGCACTAAAATCCCGGCGCCTCCACCATTTATCTTGCATCCGGTAATTTTACGTCGTCTTAAAAAAAATCTATTAATCTTTAATAACGATACCAATAATAGCCATGGAAAATAAAAATCTTGCTCACATATTAAACCATTTTTCACTATTGGAAATCATATATTAATAATAGTTTCATGTCATAATTCACAAGTTCGGAATCCGCGGTTGGAGATAAATATTTTAGCTAGTGAATCTTGCAGCATAACGTATATCATATAATACGTTACATATATCTGCACATAAAATTGGTTTTGAAATTTAGGATATGCTAAACTATTTTCCACGTATTGAACCAAAGTACTAAAAAGTCACAACATTTTTTATATTTTCAGCACGTAAAATATGTAAACTAATCTTGTATGTTAATTTTGCTTTTAATTATAAGCAAAATTTTTAATTTACATAAATTTAAACCCCAACTATAAACATAACTTAATTAATGCTACCTAAACATTAAACAAATAAATATTCTAACTAACCTGGAGTGTTATATAAACAAAAGGTAGTTGTAAACAGTATTTTGTAAGCAGTGTTATAAATTAGTTTAATTAATATATGAAATAATTTTGTCACGTTTTAAGTTTATTTATTGAACTATAATCGACCATTAATTACCACCTGATACACTAATATTTCAATTGGATGTCTCGCTTATTACATGTATACGCGAACAAAAACATTTGAAATTTTTAGCTGCAAATTCACCAGAATTCTTCTTTATTGATTGTTCATTGCTACGGGTCGTGATCTTCTCCGATTTTTGCGACCAAATTTTTCCAGTCCATATATACCCTGTTTGGAGGAAAAGGCATATGTAACTCTATAAAACAACACAGATTAAGATGGGGTGAAAACGTAGAGAAAATGAGCGACGATAACATTACAAAAAGTAACCTAAAAGCGCGACCACAAGCTAGGCAAGGAGTTTAAGACATACGGCCTCTAAATATAAAAAAACTGGTGTGCATCGGCAAGAGAGAAAGATATCTGGAGACGCTTACTGGAGGAGGCCAAGACCCAGAACGGGATGTAACGCCGGATGATGATGATCTTGTTGATGATTAACCTCTGCCTATACGATCATTAATTACTTTTGAGATAAATAATTGTTCCAGATTATCACCCCCTCCCTTGCTATGTGCCCAAAGAACTTTATCGCCCAACTATGTAAATGTTGTTGATAATCTGGTTCGTATTCTCAGCTGTTCTAATACGGCAACGTTTGTATGATGTTTTGTTTCCGTTATATGCGACGACAGTACCAAGTCTTAAATGCGTTTATTCTTCTTAGTTTTGCCATTTGTATGATCCACGTTTCAGCACCACACAGAAATGGAGAAAACTAGACTACCGACTACCGACTAATTTTTGCATTGTTTAAAATAAAGTAGTCTTTTCAAATCTTGTGGAGGCTGCTCATTGCAATTTTTGCGATAGATATTCTTTTAATTATCTGTAAAGTGCATTTTCCGTTACTGTTAATGGTAAATCCAAGACACGATAAGTTCTCGTTGACAGTTTTTAAGTTTTTTAGCGCATCTGTAAGTAATAACGGGTGGTATTGATCTATGATCCTAATTTTAGATTTTTCTTTGTTGATTAGTAACCCGAAGAGTCTGCTGTCACATGAGCAGTCTACCATTTCGTCTTCTGTTGCAGATATCAAAGTTGTGTCATCAGCGTATCTTAAATTAGAGATCTTCTTGCCTACTATGCATATGCATTGTAGCAGTTTTCGAAGGTCTTTCTCATAAAGTTCTCTCCATATATATTAAATAGAGCCGAAGAAATATTGCATCTATCTATCCACTCCTTTTTGTTATTCCACTCTCCATCCTTTATTCCTATCTTCTCCATTGCCTTATCGACCTTATCGTGCACTTTTAGCGATGTTGATTTGATCCCATTCACGCTTACTTTTGCTGTGTTGATGTCGTCTAGGCTTTTCACTAAACTTACAAAATGTTCTGGGACTCCAATGTCTATGGGAATTTTTATCTACGGAATCAAAGGCCGTTTCTTAGTCCACAAAGCAAGCAATCACAGCACTTTTCTACCAACTGCCTAAAGTTTGGGATGTTGTTTTGTACATGTTCCTTTAAAAAAGCCTGCTTGCTACTTACTGCCTATATTTGGTAGTCAAAATGGTTACCCGACAATTGCGCTCCGACAAAACCGCCCCGACAAAAACGCCCCGACAGAAGCGCTTCCCGACATGATCGCCTCGACATATGCGCCCCAAAAATAAAATATAAAATTAATAAATTAAATGAGAAGTGATAAACGATATAAAGGCTTTATAAACTAAATGAAACGACAACCCTCGCAATAATTTATAATGTCATTTCTATTACAATTTTTTTGCACCAATATTTTTATGCGTCTATTAAGTTGCACATATTTGTTTTTGGGTGCTTCTGGTCGCCGATATCCTGCTTGGAAACGAACATTTTATACCTCTCTTTGATTCTACAGAATTATTTGTTCGTGGCAAATCCCGGTTTACTCTATAAAACATATTCCACACGTTAATTTGAAACATTGAACATTGGAGCTGATCTGCGGTTTCGCCTCATTCTTCCGATGTACGTGTCTTCCCAATAATTTATTAAAATTTCCCTTTCCTCTGGACACCTCTCAGTTAAAGTTTCAAAAGTAATTTAGACATCATAAGAAGATACGAAACCTAACGCTAGTAGCATTTTTACGCACAGTCGCAGATTATTATTATTTTGGTATTGTTCTGTTAAATTGAATTCTTGAACTTTACGCCAACAATTTTGAAGTCGAAGAAGTTATGGAATGTAAGTTTTCTTGCAATTCCAAATTTTTTTTGAAAAATACGGACATAGGTATGTCTTTACTCGTTTATCCTGCAGTAATACGTATATAAGCGGGAATGCACTATTATGAATTAATCCATGTATCGTAAATACTTGATAAGTCGAAATATAAGTAAGACACAGTATCAATAAAAACAGAGAATTTCATATGACTCGTATTTACTTATTATTTAAATTTTATTGTTGTGGCGCATATGTCGGGGAGCGCCTTTGTCGGGGCGCTCGTGTCGGGGCGCATTTGACGGGTTACCAGTCAAAATACACTTTCAGACGGCGTTGTATTTTTCTAAGCTTTGCCTTGCTCGTGTGAGAGATTAGTGCTATTTTAGGATAATTTTTCAGTCCAGTCAGCTCATTGGTGGAATATTCGGCATCATGTCTGGAAATACCGTGGATTAAACGTTGAGGTTCTGTGACAAGTGAGTTTTTCTAGATTAAGCCAATGATACAATGTTGACCCCTAGAATTATACCAGTAAAATTGTGTTGTATATTTAGCCAGTGGTCGTGATAGTTGCATACTCTTAATATTCGTTCTTAAAAAATTTTAATTTTAAATTCTCCGCTAAATCTGTAAAGTCGCCGGATGTCGTAAAATATTATAGATCCATCAGTCTCTTACTCATCATTTCAAAATTATTTGAGAAGATGTTCCTGACAAGACTTTAACCAATTCTGGAAGAAAGTCAACTCATTCCTAACCACCAGTTTGGCTACAGGCAAAAGCACGCAACTATCAAGTTCACAGAGTGGTTAATGAAATAAATCAAGCCATAGAATACAAATCATATTGCTCAGCAGCATTTCTTGACATATCTTAAGCATTCGACAAGGTTTGGGATGATGGACTTTTATACAAGTTTAAATGCCATTTGCCAAAAAAACTTCTACAGATTCCTTAAATTATACTTACATGAGAGATACTTCCAGGTTAAATTCCAAAATGAGCATACTTCATTAAAACCAACCAAATGGAGGATGCCGCAAGAAAGTGTTTTAGGACTAATTCCTTATTTAATCTACACATCCGATCTACCAGCAACAAAAAATGTGATGATAGCAACTTTTGCAGATGCATTCTGGCAAAGCATAATAACGCTAATACAGCAACTAAGTTACTCCAAAACAATTTAGCACTAATAGAGCTGTGGCTTAAGAAATGGCAAATCAAAGCTAATAAATCCAAGTCCATACACGCAACATTTACAAGGGAAAGAAACACTTGCCCACCAGTAAATTTTAACGGTCACCAGTTTCCACAAAAAGAGAAAACTAAATACCTTAATTTCCTCTAGACAGAAGACTTACTCGAAAAAAATACATATTTACCAAGAGAAAGCAACTGGGACATAAATTCAGTCAAATGTATTGGTTAATGGGTAATAAATCTCAGCTATCACTAGATAACAAACTTTTACTATATAAGGCTATACTAAAACCAATCTGGACTTATGGAATTCAACTTTGGGGATCTGCTTCATACTCCAATATCAAAATTCTACAAAGATTCCAATCAAAAGTTCTTCGTAACATCACCAATGCACCATGGTACGTACTAAATGACGTCATTCACCATGACCTGAAGATGGTTACAGTCAGAGAAGAAGTCTCCCTGAATAGCTCCAAATACTATGAACGACTTAGTGTCCACCCAAACAAACTTGCAGTGCGGTGAACACAGTGAAGTGCGACGATTAAAGAGGTTTAGGCCCTCAGACCTACGCACTAGATTTTAGCATTAAGTGTATTATAATTTAGCATCTATGTAGTTATCAATTACCAATAAGTTAAATTAAAATTATATAGGGGAAATCACCCTTTCAAGCTAATAACTATTGTACAACCATTTGACTTATGTAGTCAGATTGTAAATTTTCATAGAAGATAAAAAAATTCTCTTGGTTTATGAGTTTGTTGTATTCCTCAGCTGTCTAAACCTGAATAGCAGTCGTTGGAGATTGTTTTTGTGTTTTACCATGACGATGGTGTGTGATGCACCAAATGTGGAGTAAGGGTTTAAATTCCGTCAGAGCGACTACATTTTTCAAAAATATTAAATTTTAAATATTTTACTGACATATTCAGATGTTGAAAAATATAGAATTTAATCTAAAATCTATTAGGCAACTAATCTTAAATTGAAACAAATAGAGCCCAGCGGTCGATCCAGTTTTTATCTTAAGAAAGTACAAATTAAATGAAAGAAAATAATTGAAAACTTCAAATAAGGTATCTCGTTAATTATAAATATTATCTGTCACGACAAACAATTTTTAAATTTGTAATAGTTTCTTATAAGTTTTTTAACTCAACGGTAACCTAGAAAAAAATTGACCTTCTTTGAATGTCACATGTCCTGTCATGCGGCAGAATGAGTTTTCAAAGAAAAACGTCGTACCATCTTTGTAAGTTTCGTAAGATAAGAAATTTGATATTGTGGTTGAAATAATGGCGAATCGTACGCAACCCACATCTCGGGTTCCCTTATTACACGATGTATCTTTGCAGTTTGTGTACAGAGTTCTCAAGCAAAAAAACTATATCGAACATGATAAAATCTGCAACGGTTAACCTGTTATTATTTTTAAGTCTTATAATAAAAACACTATTAAATAGAGAACTAAAAAGTGGATTTTCATTGTTCTAGAACGAGATAAGTTTTTAATAAATTTTTACAAAGCCTACTTGATTTAATCGTGCATATGGCAGAAAAATATTTTATTTGGTAAGATTTAACATTAAAATTTCCTCTGGCCTTTTTCAAAAATTTAAAAAATAGCACTAAGTTTGTATTTCGTATTAATATTTGAATGTTTACATATATCAAAATTAATGCTTGTTTAACATTATGCCAATTATTATCAATCCGTCAACACTTGCTTGCAAATATTTGTTTTCGTGTAGAATAGGATAATTCAGATCAGTAAAGATCTTGTCAGAAACTTTAAACTTTCCTAAGCTCACTTAAATGACTTCGCAACACATCATTGCATACTATGTTTGTTTAGTAAGTTTAGAATTTAATTAAATTAATTTATGCACAGAACTTTTTTATATTTAAATAAGCCATCAGAGAATGCATTTTCCATTTAAGAAAGCACCTACCAAGCCGATACTAAAAGGACTTCTGACCAGCTATACTTCTTTATAATAAGAAAGGTATTACCCAATATTATTGATGTAGAAGGACACTTTAAGCTTTGTCGGCAGACAAAAAAAACGCTGCGCGAAAAAATAATATGAAAAACAGCGCAATAAAACTACAGACTGTGAAATCTTTAGAAGTAACGAAGATTAAAATTAGCCTAAACACAACAACGCAGCTGGGCAAAAAAACAGCGATGATAAAGCTTAACAGCTTTTTTGGCACAAGTATTATACTTAAATTTACTTAATATTTAAATATGAAATAACACTTTAATATTCAAAGACCATCAAAATAGAAAGCATTTATTATTCTGTAGTTTAAGACAGCCGATATCAACGGTGTTACGGTAACAAACGAGAAACCCAATAAATTTAAAGCATTTGACAAAGGCGTACAAGAACTTTTGAAAAAAAGACGAAATTACTTTACATAGACCATGGTTGCCCACTCAGACAATCGCTGCCTACTATAAAGTAAATCTTATTGCACTATTTTTTTTTCTGCTACCTTTCCAATAAAATAAAATATATCAAATTCTAGAATTATTTCTTCTTCTGATGCCTATCCTCTTCGGATGTGAGCGATCATCAAAGAAATTTTGATTTTTTTTACGGCATCTCTGAATAGTCCCGTTGTTGATGTTTTGAACCAGGTTCGCAGGTTTTTTAGCCACGATATCCTTCTTCTTTTTGGTCCTCTTCCATATATTTTTTTTTGATATATTAGATGTAGCAATCCATACCGCTAACCGTTCCTTTTTACCTTCTTCTTCTTGGTGCTACATCCGCCTAGCGAATTTTGGCGATCATCCCCGCTATAACAACCTTATTGGCAGCAGCACGGAACAACTTTTCTAATGTCTTTTCATACCATTGTCTAAGGTTCTTTACCCATGCGGTACGTCTTCTCCCCGGTCCTCTATTACCATTGATCTTGCCTTCCATGATAAGCTGCAGTAGGCGGTACTTTGTGTTTCTCATGATGTGCCCCAGATAAAAGGGTTTTCTTATTTTAATGTTTGGCATGACTTCGATCATCTTGCCTTTTTTTCTCAGGATCTCTTTGTTTGATGTTCTGTCAACCCAGCTGATCCGCAGAATTTTTCGATACACCCACATCTCGAATGCGTCGATCTTCTTTGAGGTTGCTTCTGTCTAAGTCCATACCCCCATACCGTAAATCAAGACTGAAAATACATAACATTTCACAATGCGAATTTTAGACTGAAAGCTAAGATTGTGACTGCACAGCACGGATCCCTAGTTTCTAGTTTTATTTTTGCCAAGTGATCCCATTTCTCATTCATGTTGCACCCTAAATACGTGATGTGCAGTACTCTTTCAATAACTGTGTTGTTTGTGTACAGACCAGTGTCTTTCAGATTTACCTGTTTGCTTATAATCGTGTACTTTATCTTGCTTGCATTGAGTATAAGACCGTATCCAGCTTCATTTATTCGTAATCTATGCAGTCCTTCAGGTGTATGACCAAAATATTCCAGCACTCTTGTCTTTATTGATATAAGGGTATTTTTTTCTTTTTCTATTCTCTTCAGGATCTCCTGGTTGGTGATGTGATCCGTCCATTAAACTTTAAGTATACGGCGGTATAGCCACTTTTCTAATGCCTCGAGTCTTTTTTCGATAGCCTTTGTCAGTGTCCGGTACCTTAATAATCTGATCTTCGTTTCTATATGCAGGTGTTGAGGTTTGAATGCCTTTTCCATTTTTAGGAATGCAGATCTTCCTTTTTCTATTGGACATTTAATTTTATGTCTGTGGTCCCCAGTATCATTTAATGTTGTTCTTAGGTAATTGTATTTTTGGACTCTTTCAATCACTTCATTATTAACTAGAAGCTGCTGTCCGCCATGGTTGTTGTTTTAGGATATTTTTATGTTCTTTGTAAGAAGAACAAACACCTAGAAATAAGTCATAAAAAGGAAATAACAGCGGAAAATTTAAAAGAGGTACTAATAAAACTTAAGAATGGAAAGGCGCCAGGGCACGACAATATAAAGCCA
>JARJDX010069869.1:0-16730 GCA_030264735.1 Gymnusa sp. GC000175 | reverse complement strand
GTGTGTCCTGAAGAAGGAAATAAAATTTTCCGAAAGCTTGACAAATACTTTAAAAGAGATTTTTAATTAATAAGACTGCTATACCTGTGATAAAAAATTTATTAAATTATATAACTAATTCTAAAAGTAGATCTTCATTGGGTCCGCCAATGCACATATATTTCGTCTTGCTGATGTTAATGCCAAGGCCCTATTCGGTGTACTCTTCTTGCAGTTTTCTAGTCTTATATTCAAGGTCTTCTTTTGTCTGTGCGAGAACCACCTAGTTGTCAGCAAATTGTAACCACGTAACTACGATCAAGTGGTTATTAATTATTCCCGATAGCTCTGTATTTTTACTCCATAATATTTTATTCAGACAGCTTACTGCTTTCCTTGCCTATATTATTCTGAATCTTATCTTTTTTTCCCCATATTTTTCACATACCTCTGTTTCTTCTGTATTGTCTAGTTGTAAGTTATGGCTTTCACTTTCGATGCGTCGTAATATTCATTTCTAGTTCCCATTCCTCAAAAGTCTCATTTAGTTTGTGGGTCATATATTCTAATTCTACTTTATCTCCTGTCAAAAACAACCTGATCATTTGAGAATTGTTAGCTGCAAACGATATTATCGCCCGAATATTTTTTCCACTAGCCACTTGACAAAGATTTTTTTTTTTTAGTCAGTCATTTGACTAAATCTAAAGGAATTTCAAGTTATATAGTTTCCTCTTTTTGTTGCAAATGCTAGCTGTTAAAATTTACTGGTGGACAGGTTTTCATTCTTTTTTATTGTAAATGTTGTTTATTTGTACGACAATTCTAGTTTCTTGTAGATGTTCTTTTTGAAACTTATTGTAGACATGGTATTTTGTAGTATGTTTGAAAATTATGGTGGGGCCACCATGAGCAGCGTTGGATACGCTAATTTAAACACCTAAAATTTTTAAATAATTTATTTGCATTGTAGAAATGGAAAACGTTAAGACAAATATAAACTCTTGTAAAAAAAACTATCTTAATAACGTGTACCATGAGAGTATCCAGTTTTGTCAATTTTTGATTAACATATAATAACAAAAATAACTATTTTGTATTTCTTTAATATCTTAAAAATTAAACGCAACTTAGCCCAATATAACCGATTCAAGCTAAGCGATACGCCCTCTAGCGGAGAAAAATGAACTTCTCCCGTAGTGGGTACCTTATTGAATTCATTAGTGTTTACATATTTAAACGATATTTACAAATTCACTAAGCGTAGAAAACGCCCAGAAAAGAGCCTAGTCACAGAAAAGCACACCAAAAAGCACCAAGTTATTATTATTATAATTTGTCCTAACCTTATTTTACCCATTTAGAGCAGTAAAATATGGCAGGAAAAATTATTTCAAATCGCCAATGGTGTATTTCTTCTTAAAAAAAAACGATATCCCCATGTTACAAGTCGCCTGCATTTTTACCCAAATCTTAACTTATTTGTTAACGCATTTTTAAATTTATCATAACTCTTTATTTAAGTATTAATACAATAACTCATTCAAGTGGCATAAAACCTGAGGGACCGGAATATAAATAACAAGCTCTAATCAGAATTAAATTTAATTCCTATACCAAAAAAATGTTGGGCGCGCGTGTTCCCTAAATATTTTCAGTTAAAAAAATATACATAATGAATAAAACAGAACCCCTTGCCGCTATTGATTACAGCTAAGTTGATTTGTATTCGTCTGGCAGAAATATTCAGTAAATTGTGTATAATGACGGATCACTTTCTTTGTGTCACATTGTTCTGCACAGCTAAAGAACGCAATTTAGAGTCCGTTAAATTTGATTTGAATAAGTTTCTGGTTTCTTGAAGATGCAGGACGATATAAACAAAAGTTTTACTTTTTTATGGTTTCGAATTTAAATCAGCATCTATTTTAAAAGCATTATTAATAATTTTATTTAAAAATAATTGTTCATATTTATAATTCATAATTTTTAAATTGTTGATTATCAATGACATATTAAGTAAAAATTTGAGTAAGAATTATATTTATAAATGCTTTAAACGTCACTATTTAGTGAAAATAATTTAACTACTCATAAGCCAATTTAAGTTATAAAATAGTTAAAGCGTTATATATCATATTTTACGTGAATAATTTTCAAATCAACAACCATGATATGCAAAAGTTTAATGTTAAATTATATTTATAAGCATCATTATACAGTTGTTATAATAGGAAAATTATATAACTTTATGTAAACTTTCTTACTTTTGGGTTTGATTCGCAAAGTTTTATTTGTTGTTGACAACGTTTCGCTGGCCATTGCAGGATGCTTTATCAAGGCTTTGCCCACTTAAAGCCGAAAGTAAGAAAATTGACATTAATTTAAGTAGTGCAAAGTCTTCTATTCTAAATATTTAACTTTTTGCAATTTAATTTAAAATAAAATTTTACAATCAAACACGAAAAGCATCAAACCTCTGAAAAAGTGCACGTGTGGTCCGAATAATGAAAAAATCAAATCACATGACAAAGAAACACAAAGGTAATAAAATGGGTTTAAAAATCTAATAAAATTAAGCTTTAAACTATAATGCAGGCTTGAAAAGGGTTGGATTTTAAAGGGATACTGACCCTATAAGATTATATAAACAGTGCATGTCATTAATGTCAAAAACCCAATTTGAATTACTTTATTAGGGCAATTCGATTAATTTTGCATCTGATAATTGGAATTCGGATTATTCTAACTCTTCTATAATAATATTATAGAATAATATAAATGTCACATTTTGCACTGACATATAGTAGGCAAAACGTGATTTTAAATACGACTACAACTTAGATATAGCTTGGTTTCCATTCGGGTGTTTTCGGCAATTAAAATCGCTCGAACTCTTATTAAGCACAGCTTGACATATCTAACCCTAAATCAAGTTGGTGGTTTGGCGTTTATCAGTTTCTTATTATATATGTATGTCATATTGAAATTGATATTTGCGTGTTTTATTGGTTATTTGGTCGTAGAAAAGGTGTAGTGGTAACGCGTTTTATAAAATTCTTTAGGCACTCGTTTATTAAACACTCGTGACTAAAGTGTGTAAAATTGTATTGTTCTTGTTTTTTTTAAATTTCACTTTGTGTCTAAGAATTGTATTGCTTTTCCAAAAATTGTATTGTTCTGTCCATTTAAGAATTGTATTCTCTTTTGAAGAGTTATATTTATATTTTAAGAATTGCATTTATCACCTATGAATTTAATTTTTTGTCTAAGAATTGCATTTTCCGTCTACTAATTTCATTTTTGTCTCAATTTTTGCGTAAAAGTTGCATTTCGTCTAAAAATGTCTCCAAATTCAATTTTATTGTCCAAAATTGCATTTGTTTTCTAAGATTAAAAAAAAAATATGTACAAATATAGTTTGACAAAGTTTCGAAACTAGAGAAAACACATAAACATAGTTATAATAATCTGATCGACTTGTGGACAGAGTGTCATATTTCTTTTGCTTTGGGAATATCGTAAAGTAATCAATTTTTGCGTTTCTGACTAATCCGTGGGTCTCGTTTTTGATTTGTTTATAGTCGCGGCATATTTCTGGTAGTCTTTGTGGTGATATTATATTGTCACCAAACCCCTACATAGAGAAAACAATATTTCGCTAGAATCTAACCCACCACTAAAACCAACTGTCTCTTTACAAATGCTTTTAGCTCTTACGGCATATGTTCTGTTTGGTAGAATATTAAGGACCATTTTTAATGTGACTCCTTGGGCTTATTAATCAAAAAATATTCTTGGATATTGTTCGAATACCATTTACCTAAAACTAAATATCTAGTTGTTACTAAAATTCATATTTCCTATTTTTAGGTGTTTACATTTTTAAAAGTGGTTTCAGCATTTAATAATTTAACATTTTGTAAACAAGTAATTTAAAAATCCGTTTCCCATGTCCTAAACTTTTATCCTGTATTATACATAATTTTGTATTTGTCTTTGTAAGTCCCCAAATCCTATCATAAATCAAAAATAAATTAGGCGTATTTGTAATGCGATACAAAGCTTTTAATACTTACGACTACTACGTATGAGTTTTTTGCTTCCAAAGCTTTATTAAAATTAAAATCTGTGATACATATTAATATTACTTTTTTAATAAAATTTATTCCTCTGAAGATCTCCTGATGCTTTTAAGACATTAAAATTCTCATACATATTAAAATTAAATTTTTATTTTTCCGTTGAATAATTTAACATAATCCAAGTTTACAGAGCGTTTGTTTTGCGAAAGGATATCATCCGTCACGTACAATAATTCCGTTTTCTATGTAATGTTTGTTCTACTTTTAATATTTGATCTTTTATTTTATTCGATAAAGAGAAGTGTTATACATGGAGGGAAATGTTTACAGAGTTGTGCAAACTTATTATAAGCGTCCGTTTCGTAATAATATTTAAAAATAGAATGATTTATAATAGGAAGCCTAAAAAAATTGTAACGACCTTCTATTCTATTTTTTTTATATTTATTTTTGAACCACAATTCTCTTATTGGCACAATAAATAAAGAAATAAAAATATTAAAAAATATATTACAAATGAAATATAACAAAATATTTAAAACAGACTATGCCAAATTTATCAAAGAGGAAGTCACTAACCCAGAAACATAAATTAAAGAATTAAAACAATTATATCAAGAATTTTTCGAAAAATATTTAGGTCCAAAAAGAGACGAGAAGAAATCGTCGATTAAAAGGAAATATTAGACATAAAGAAGAAAGGAAGAGAAGTGCGAAATGCAGATAAATCAAGTTATAATCAAATCCACAAAGACATAAAGAAAGCTAATAGAGCAGCAAAAAAAGCAGTGGTTCATAGAGAACAGTGCAAAAAAATTTCCGGACAATAAAATTTAAAAAATTCCGGAAAATAAAATAAACCTCAGAATTTAGACTTTCGCGACTGAGGTCGATGTAAGTTTTCTTACTTTCGGGTTTAAGTCGGCTTAAACCCAAAAGTAATAAACTTATAATATAACTCTTTCATATTCAGTAAAAAGTTAAAGAAATGGCAGGACTACATAGGCAAAAGAGAGAGACATCAATGGAAACATAATCACCAAACAACAAGACTAAGACACCTAAAGGAATACATTAAAAACACCTTTAAAGATAACCTAACCTAACACCCATTAATAAAGAATGTAATTATCAATAACAAATGATAAGGTATGAAATGGCGTCAAAAATACTAAACATAGTAAAACAGCAGGCACACTTTTGCATAGTTTTTAAAGGTAATGAATGACGAAGGCATAGAAATGCTCACAGTAATATTTAATAATATTTACAACAACGAAACAATTCCTCAATTCTGGTTTAGCTCGACATTTGTAAATGCCCAAAAAACCTAATTCGAAGACCATAGACTTATAAGCCACATCCTAATGGCGTTCTTAAAAATAACCACAAAAAAAATTTACAACAAATGCAAAACAAACATATCTATTCGGATAGCACGAGCTAAGGCCTGTACCCAATGCAGGTTTAATTCCAAGGGGTAGTTATGTCATAGGGACGGTCAATGTATGATTCATTGACTACAGCAAAGCAATTGACAGAGTAAAACATAATAAACTAATTTTAACCTTAAAGAAGATCGACCTAGAGACAAAGATCTCAAATGGAAAAATAAAGATTGGGCAAAAAATGACAGATGAAGTACAACGTGGCATAAAGCAAGGCTGCTTATTATAACCAATGCTCTTCAATGTTTACTCCTAAAGAATAATAAAATTAGCCTCGGAAGACGTTAACAAAGAAATGCTAATCCCAATACGCAAACGATACAATCATTTGCGCAGACAGCTTGAAAAATTTGTGTGCTAGTCCCAAAAAATAGCAGAATCCAGCCAACTTAACAAAGATAAATTACATGTTTGCAATAAAAATCAGATTTCGCCTGGACAGCTGCTAGTAAACTAACATTCAATAGAAAGAGTGAACAAATATATCTACCTGGACACAAATAAAAACTTTAAGTGGTACTAGGCAAAAAAAATATATAATAAGGCGTTAAAAAGACCAGATCAGTTAAATGTCAAATGTTTTTAAAAGCCATAACTTACCATTACCAACAAAAATACTCCTATTACGATGCTCTGTATTTCCGGTTTTTCTTTTAGGGACATTAACTAAGGCGTCGATGGCAAAACTTAAAGCATTCGAGATATGGTGTTACAGACGGATAGTGGATACATCCTGAACAGACTGTGTTCCCAACAACAAAGTGTTGCAGAAACCAAATAAAGAATTCGAAATACCTTTTAGAGTAAAACAATACTTGTAGATGGTTTATCGCAACTCATACTGCAACAGAAGATTCATGGAAAAAGAGGCTCTGAAAGAAAAAGATATTCCTGGCTTCAAAACCTTAGAAAATGGTTTTCGTTAACATCCACAGGACTCTTTAGAGCTGCAGTCAGTAATATACAAATAGCCTTATTGGTCGCCTACATCCAAGCCGGAGAGGCACTCAAGGAAGAAGAAAATTGTAAAAACATAAGTGGATTGTTTTTTGAGACATCGTATGTTTGTATTTAAAGAAAACTATTCGAACTGTAGGCTAGCAATGCTAAAGTCTCGAGTTTGAATCCCGGTCTATAGGGCACGGATGTTTTTTCCGAAGCTTCCGCTTTCTATTTTTTCTATTGATGACTTTATCCACGCGTACGGCGGTGTCAAATTTTTTAATAAAATAATTATTACAAATCTAAATACATGTTATGATAATAAAACTAATATCCACAGCTACATTAAAACCCTTTACAATAAATTTTTTTTCTATGTAATTCAACAAAAAATGTTTGAACGAATAGCTGAAAAAGATGAACAAGATATAAGGTATATAAATGTCAAGAGTGTCGACAAGTATATTTTTCACTGGAGTACAATGATAATATTTCGTATTCATATCTGTCATAATTTTGCTTCTCTCTTAATTAAATCTGCTCTAATTAAAAACTTGTATTCACCATTGAAACAAGTAAAACAAGTTCTAAATCATTAATCTCATTCAGACGATTGCATCCATCCGCAGGATGAAAAGGCTAGGAGAAAAAAAATTGCACAATAGGAGACTGAAAGGTTATTATTTTTTGTTGGAAATTTAAACATTATTGTGTAATTATCTTTATTGACGTTTTTCTCTGTTTTTACCAAAAATTACTAATTAGCCAAGGCTTTTGTTTTCTTTAATCCTTTATTTAAATAAAATTACATTTCGTTCTTTTTAATAAAGCTGAAAACTTAATGATTAGAAACAACTCGACAAAAAATAAGGATCAAATAATTAACTTTTATTATTTTAAAAAGTAAATTTACAGTAAATATAAAGGGTGGATAAATAGATTAAAAACGATAAAATATATTGAGAAATAATCCGAATCGGAAGGTTCCCCCTTGAAAATTTAATGCGGAAAACTTTTAAATTCCAAACTAAAACCTCCAAGTTTTACTGAAGATTAAGATTGTTATAAAAAATACATATGTTTTACAACAAACAATTTTTTGCAATTATCGTAGGCGGTACTGTAATCATAGAAAAAAATATCGCAAGATTTGTTTTTTTCTGTGATTACAGCGCCACCTACGATTATTACAAAAAAGTGTTTTAATTATGTATATTTCTCGCAGATTCTGGATTTTTAATAAAAAATTTATTTTTAAAAATTTATAGCTTCACCCAAAAAGGGAGGAAAGGGCTTTATTTTGAATATGGCAAAATGCTTTTTTGAAAATAATAAATAATTATTTTTTGTATTTTAATTGAAAGTTTATTTCTTGAGATATGTGATCGTTTTCAGACTCAATGTCAATGCAAATATACAAAATCATTATAAATCGTAAATTCTAAACGCCGAAATTTGGGTAATCGTCTAATACATACATGAAAACGGGAAAAAAATTGTAATCTTGCCTGTAAACTGCCGTTATAATATATAACAACCCTTTCTGCTTTATTTTTATTCAACAGAAAACAAAATTTCACTTTCGTGCGTTATTCGCGTAAATCAAGCTTTGCTTGTAGGCAAATTCGTCAAAAGAATGTCTGAAAAGTTCCACAAGGCCGAACATAGGCTTTATTAACAACGACAGCTAATTCTTTGTTGCAAGCGGATCTCTAAAGCACATACCTACAAAGAAAAAACTGAACTACAAGGAACCAAAATTTAAAAAAAACATAACTCTTTTAAAACATATTTCGAAAAATTTTATCAAAATTATTTGAAAATCTTTTTTGGTAAACATTATACCAAGTAGATTTTAGTTCTTCCCACATGCTACTTGGCAACTAGTTCTCAAATATGATTTATGTATGTATTTGTTTATTGGATCTCGATAAGATGCTTGCAAGCAAAAATTTCAAAATTTTCGAAGGGTTGTAGACCCTATCACACAAAATTGAGTCAAACGCAAGCTAAAAAAGGGCAGTAAAGTTAATTTAGGAAATACCACAGTGAGGATAACCGTTGGAATAGGTTGTCCATAATGCGGAGTGTTATTATTATGTAATACAGTAGTAGATAGCCTCCTAAAAATTCTATTCAGGTGCCTTTTACATTATAGGATATGGAATAATTACATATTTTGCTAACAAGTAGATTTAAAATATTTACATACAACCTAATGCAAAGGCCTTCAAGATAATCGAAAGTTTTTTGCCATAAATTCATCGTTTATAGAAATGATCTTATCAAGAAAAAAAGCTAAAGGCATAAGCGCCAAAACCTTTAACACCACCCACCCAGAAGCTGTAGACAAAGGTTAAATACACATGGAATAATCATTTTCAGCAATCTCACATGGGCACGTTACCTCAATGCGAGAAATGATATATGATATAAATAACAAAAATTATTTAGACGAAGTACACAGAAGCGTTAAAATCATAGCTATCTGACACACAAACTAGTTTGGGCAGACAGATAATCTTTTTACAACTTTTTCCTTTAAGAGGCTAGTTCCAACTGTCGATTAAATTTTACAAATGCAATCCTTGTTTTTAAAGCAATAAACAAGATTTCGTTTATGTTGTACGAATCTTTCATAAAGTACATTAAAATTTGGGAAAGCTTCAGCATAGTGCTCAATACAAGATTGCAAAGAGTATGTCTAAGAACCATCTGCATTTCGCGTGCCACTTCAAAAATGAGGTTAAGGGCGTCTTGTGCACTTGAAAATGGAATGCCTCTTTTAATCCAAAATAAGAGGTAATGTCATTTTAGTTTTAACTATAAATAAAACTCACTATTAAACACCTTGATGGATACCTTGTTTAGCTCAGAAAGGAACTTGTTTTGTTTAAATGTATAAAATTTGCTTACACAGGTAAACACTATATAAAATTTTACTGTTAATTAAAACGAACGCCAATGATTGCACAGAAGTACCAACTTAAAATATCAAACGTCGTTTGGGCGCGGTCACGTGGTTATATTCTTATTCTGATTGCTCTGTATTTAAACCATAATAATACGTTTCAATGTTAATGCTGGACCAGAAAGACCAATTTAACAACAGAATATGCATGGCCCTATAGAGAAAGAATTTATATCGACTTCTTGTAAAATGGAATAAACCTTCTTTCACGGACGTCTCGTTTCCACAAATTTATCATCCAGCAGCATATATATTAGCGTTGCAGAAGCTGTAGAAGTTGCAAACAGACGTGCATTGGAAATTGGTAAAATACTTTTTATCAAGGGAATATATTATTTCAAGCTTCACATTTTCAACAATAAATTTTCATTTCCCAATCAATTTTCATGAATAAATGAATAAATTTGGAAAATAATTTTTTGATAAATTTTTGGTAAGATACCAATTTTGTTTATTATACATAATATCAACTTTAGGAATAAAATTAATTCAAGAAAAAAATCTTAAATTCCAAAGCAAAAAACAAATTTTGTAAAATATAATACACATTATTCGTTTCCGTTTGTACTATAATTTTGATATGACTCGAGCATCATTTAATTAATGAAACTTGATTATTATTATAAAATTTACCTTGCATTTTCCTTCGAGTAGAAATAGGATAAAGAAAATTGAGCTGAAGCTAGTTTAGTACGAGCTGTATTAATTTTAGGTCTCCACTGAATAATTACTGTTACAACTAAATTAATTTAATTAGATTCAAGTAAGAAGGATTTCTAAAATCAAATTTTAATTTAAAGCACGTTTACTAAATATTATTTAACTAATTAAAATTTATATTTATAATTACACAATCACAATGGAGATGTAATTACTTTTGTTGAACTCTTGATATAAAACGTCAATAAATAAAATGCAGTGCTGGTTTTAAGAAAAATTGGGAAAATAGAAGGTTTTAAGAGCTTTACTATTTTAAAGATTTTAATATAAAACTGTTCAGAACTCTTCAGAAATATACTTTCTCAAATATAAATTTTTAGCAAGGGTTGTAAAGGTAAGCATTTGAAAAATATTGAAATTTTTGCTTTTTAAGTATTCTACACGAAGGTTGGCTGTTTTGAATTCGAATACCAAATCTCAAATAAGCTCGTTAAAGGTGTAATTAAACCCATTTAAGATTTCTTAGCCACGACACTCGGCGCTTTTAAGTTTTCGTAGTTTGCATTATAAGCTTGCATACAGGGTGTATACTAAACATGCGTCACAAATTAAGGAGGTTATTTTTTGGACTATTTTAAGAATAATTATACCTTTGGCGATTTTGAGAAAATCGTTTCTTTTCGAAGAT
This sequence comes from Gymnusa sp. GC000175, assembly GCA_030264735.1. NCBI lineage: Eukaryota > Metazoa > Arthropoda > Insecta > Coleoptera > Staphylinidae > Gymnusa > Gymnusa sp. GC000175. The sequence continues at coordinate 5,957 of JARJDX010069869.1, read as the reverse complement.
CCAGGGCTATATTTAAAAAAAATAACTTTTTTTAAAATAAAACAGCAGATTTTATACGTTGTTAATTATCTTTTCATTGTGACTTAAATCATTTACTCTATTTGATAGTATTGATAGTATACATTAACGTCTTCTTAAAACTGGCAGATTTAAACGAAATGAAGGACCAGGTATGCCAAATGCAGTATCCACAGTAGAATTAAAAAAAAATATGTTGAACATGGTAGATGAGGTACTTCTTCCAGAAAAATGGCAAAAATATGTTCAATGTAAATAATATAAGTGTGTGAAAATTTTTGAAGGAGCGGTGCTTGCATCCATACCATATTCAGCGCGTTCAGAAAGTTAATCCTGCTGATTTTTCTCCACGTATTGCATTTTGCAAAAGGAATTAAATCCCGCAACTACTAACGCTGATTCTTTTTACCGATGAAGTAAATTTCTTAAAAAATGCAATTAGGAACTTTCGTAATGTAATAACCATGTTTGAGCTGATGAAAATTCGCATGCGGCACTTGAAGGCCGTTTCCAACATCAATTTTTATTAAACTTTTGGATTGGAATTGTAGAAGACTGTCTTATTGGACCGGTATTTCTACCAGGAAGACTTACCGGCGATACATACCGACATTTTTTGGAAGAATTATTACCTGGATTTCTAGAGAATATACCAATATAAATGAGGATTTTTAAGTAGTTTATACATGATCGTGCACCAGCATATATTAGTTTGGCTGCTCGTGATTTTTTAAACGCAACATATGAAAATCACTGGATTGGCCGAGGTCGTTCTCACTTATGGCCAGCTTGATCGCCAAATTTAAATCCCTTGGATTTCTTTCCATGGGGCCATTTAAAGTCATTAGTGTACACTAGTACAGTAGAAAATGTAGAGAATTTAAGTAATCGGTTATAAAAGGGTGTAATACAAGAAACAAACAAAATGTCACTTGGAGATGATGCACGTTCGGATCGGCATCCAACTACAAAAACAGACGAATATTTTGAGAAAGTGCGTGATGCCAACATGTTAAATCGTCACAAAACAATAGACAGCTTTAAAAAATAACTGTAATTTCCTGAAGTTCATGCCTAGTAGTTCTAAATAAAGATTTGTAAATGAGAAGTAATTTTTTTCCACGACTACTTTTAATAGCCAGAGGAAGATCCACCTGAGAATGTGCCAGGACTTAAAACGAGAGGCCCAAACGGACCCTGAATTTTTCTTAAAAACAAGCAGAGAGGATAAATCTTGGTGTGACAGTCGGCACAGCCATCACTCAAACGAGAAAAGCACGGCAAATAAAATTAATTGTCCATGATGATTTGTTTTTTTTTTGACGTTGAAGGTTTATGTTGAATTTGTTCTTAAGGCACCTCAGTGATCTAATGTTACTGCAAGTGCTGTAGAGATTGCGTGAGAAAAAATGACCTGAATTGTAGCGCTCGGGAGACTAGCTGCTTTATCATTACAACGCGTCGGCCTACGCATCAACCAGTTTTTGGAAGAAAACAGCATGACAATGGTTTTTCACCTACACTACCCTACGTCTACTTCTTATTCCCTAGATTCTAGGGCCTAGGATATAAAAAAATAATGTAAAAGCTTATAGGGTTTAGAAGCGATTCAGAAAAAAATCGCAGGAGGCACTTAATAACATTAGTTCAGAAAAATATAATATAAGTGGAAAAACGGTTGAAACAAGTGCATATCATTTAAAAGGTGGTATTTTAAAAGCGCGATATAGCGCGCAAAATCACGCAGTGAAGCTAAACCACGTCTCCTCTCTAAAGAGGAAAGCGAAGAAAAAAGAAGAAAGTTTTAAAGGGGATTGATGTTTTTAATATGTTAGTTTAAATTAAAATAAATAAACAATTATTTTGTTTGTGATATCCCCACAAAGATCCATCGCTTACATTGGTGTTTGGTAGCCGAAAAAGTACATTACTCTATAGCTTTTTAAAAATTTGCTTTTAAGAATCTAATGGTCCAATAACATAGGTAATTGCATGTGCAGAGATGTTTTACATGTCTTGGGTTCCTACTCTTTACCATCATTTTATGATAGACTCTTACTAATATATTATAGTACAATGTTTCTTAACCTGCAGTGCGTGCAACTTTAGTTTTTTGGAAATTTACTTCTAAGAATCTAATAGTCCAATAACTTAGGTAATTGCATGTGCAGAGTTGGTTAACACGTCTTCAGATCACACTTAATACCTTCATTTCATGATAGACTCTCACTAATATATTACTATTAATATATTATAGTGTTTCTTAATCTGTGGTGTGTTCACTTTAAGCTTTTTGGAAATTTGCTTTTAAGAATCTAATAGTCCAATAACATAGGTAATTGCATCTGCAGATGCACTAATATATTATAGTCCACTGTTTCTTAAATTGTGATGCGTGCACCATCAGGGGTGCCAGTGGTAGTAAAAGGTTTGTAACATATAGATGTGTAGTACTTAATTTAAAGTTATCTTATGCGTATAAATTTGACTGGACTACACTAGGTACTCTGAGAGAACTTTTGGTAAAAAGGCTAAGATAATTTATAAAAATCAACATTTTTGTTTCTAAGATTTTATATTTAAGTTATTGTATTTATAAATATTTTCTACCAATAATAAATAGCATTAATAGAGTGCGATGTGGTTAAGTGTGTTTGGTGCGACTGGCTTCTAGAAATGGGGCTTTCATGACTTCAGAGTGTAGGTTGTTGGTTTTTTCAAAATCACAAAGAGTATCCAGCAGCATATAATTTGCACAGATTCTAATAAATTATTTGTATATTTTATTTTTTACTACTTTTATTTACGAAGTAAATGAAAGTAGAGTAATCGCGAAAATTTTCGAAATGGAGATCGTTTTAGACTCCCATCATTCAGAAAAAGTTGTTTTTAAAGTGGTGTCTGTCTGTGTGTGTGTGTATGTGTGTGTGTGTGCGTTCGTATGTATGGCTAAACTAATCGGCCAGAAAATTCATATTTAGGCTTTTAACAAAAATTGGGAGGTACCAGTGACTTTTAGCTAAAATCCGCCCACCGAAAGTGGTAGTTTTTTAGTTTGGTTTTTTGGTTTTTTTGAAAATATTTCAAAAACTGTCAAGTTTATGAAAAAAAACATTAAAGTACAGAAATGTTTACAATTAAATTTGCAACAAATTTGTTTTTATAATTTTTTATAACATTTTAAGAACTTATCCTTGTTCGTTGCTAAGGAACGTTTAATTGAATTTATTCTCATAAAGTAGCAGAGACATACCGTCATTGAAATCAGCTGACAATTATTAAAATAGCTTATATATAATTTAAAAGTGACGGATGTCAGTATCGGAGTTATTGCCAACATACATTTCACAACAAAATAAAGTTGCAGAGACATACTGCCAACCGAATTGGCTGATAAATAATGAAATGTAGTTATGTTTCTATTAAAACTAATGGATATATTTTAAATTTTTTAATAAAAGTCTTATGGTGACCACACCTCCATTTTTTGAATAGATTTAATAAAATATAGCTATATTTAATCTTTAAAAGCACAGTCTGATTTAAAAATAATAGAAAACTTTCTATACAAAAAATTTCAATTAAATTCTTAGTAATTGTTTGTATGAAATTTAAAACTATTCACAAAAAAATATTAAAGTAATTTTCAAAACTTTTGAGACTTCAACCTGTCATAAATTAAATTAAATTACTCTTCGTAAAAAAAAGTTTTTCATTATCTGCAGACTGTAACACACGTTTAATTATTTGAAGAGAGAAACTTTTTAAAGTTAGTGGAGGAGAAAAGTTGGTTTCAAGTGATTCTGCAGTAAGTCGAATTGTTAAGATTCTATGAAAGCGTCGAGTTGTTTGATTCATATCTGATCAGTCACGGTAACACGGATGAATATTCATCACGTCACGTTACTTCGATCGTATAATTCGCTGCTAGTTTTTACTCATTTAATTTATATGCATATATTTAATAGTTTACAAGATAGGTTGTGTTGGAATTTTGCCAGACATTCGCTTCTAATCTAAGTAAAGCGTACCGCTACAAAATTTATACTAGTTTTATCCCTGCAATTACTAGCTTTATATGATTTCGATACATATTATTAATCTTTATTGTTATTCAAAAAGATTTAGGGCTCATACAACTAGGTATTATTGTTAATCTATTACCGTATTTATCTTCAATAAAATATAAACGCTGAAATTTGTTACTAGGTTTAATGGCCTGGAAATAATATTAAATCACAATGGTATATTAAATTAACTTTATTATAATTTAGTTCATTTTTTCTTTTGTTTTATAATAAAGATATTCCACGTATAATTTCTCTTAATTTCTGTTATAATATATTTGAAGAATTCGGACAAATTTTCAACAGCTTTTGTTCAAAAGATTTTTACTCGACGGACATATGCTTAAAGAACTTTTTCTCAAATAGATAATTGCTCGACAGACTCTTTTGCTCTCAAAGAACTTCTGCTTAACACCTACCTAATAAACAGGACATTTATTTAAAAGACTTTTGCAACTCTACAACACAACAAAGTATAATCGATTCAACCAAAACAGGAAAAAGATGATTACCCTTGGAGACTTTATTGCCCGGATTAAAAACAGCATACTTTTAGGAATATTACAGAGGTTTATTGATAAACAGAATAACGTAAATGGTACTACAATATTTCTGTGCAACAAATGCACTTTAAATCAATAGCAAATTTCTTAACCAGCTAATGAAAAACAAAATAACTAGTTTAAACACTAGACCAAACCAATCTGTTTTAGACATGTCATCATAAATCGATCGAGCTGTACATCCCAAAACAGTTGTAAGAACGTTAAATGCAGCAAACATAAAAAGTTACCACAAAGTAAATTCTGAAAAGTAAAATTAGCATATCACACAACTAGGAAACCAAGAAATTAAGGCTCCATTTACACAGAAGAGAATTCGGGCAAAGACCTGGAGCGGACGTAGCGCAGGTGCGTTGTGATTAATGCACACAAAAGGGACGAATAAAGAGCAGCGACAAAGAAGTTGTTGGGTGCATCCTTTTTGGTTAAAAAAAGGGCACACTAGTGGCACGTTCTCTATTATTGTCATAAAAGCCCTGAGCGCTTAAGTGGCATAAGCGTGGAGGATGCTTAGCAAGGATATGACATGGGCCCGCGCCACGTCCCAACGTCTCTTCTGTGTAAATTTGGCATGATAGAGATGCACGCTAGAAATTGTTGCTATATTAATACAATAAGTAATGAAATTTAACTATCTGGGCGCCAAAATCACAAGCGATAGAAACTAAAGTAAAGAAGTAAAAAAAAAAACAAAGAAAGAAAGCGATGCGGGTATCAGGCTGCATCAGAGGCATGATTTGGACTAAAAGATATTTGAGCGGACACAACAAATCAAAAATATACAAAACAATCGTAGGACCGATAATCACCTAAGCGGAAAATATTAGACAAGACAACTTTAGAATAACCCAAATGATGACATTCCCTGAAATAAAGATCCTAAGAACCATTAATGGCAAGACATTATAGGACGGGGTAAGCAGCGAAGATATGCGACAGCAAAGCAAAGTACAGGACATTTTTAATCTCATTCGAGTACAACACAGGTAAAAATACTGGAATAAACATGTTAACAGTGTAAAGGTACAAAATCTAATAAGGAAGAAAAAACAGCATACCTACGTGAGGAAGACACTCGAAAGACCAATAAAAAGATGAAAGAAGAAGCGGAAGACTTTTGCGTACAATTTCTCAACTGACTTATGACGAAATGGACAATGACTTGATTACTTTAAAAATAATGGAGGTGTGGTCACCACACGACTTTCATTTACTAATGTGGGATGAACAATGAGTTCTTAAAATGTTTAATTTTGAAAAAATGATACAAACAAAATTTGTGTAAAATTTATTTTTACACACTTTTGTA
>JARJDX010069811.1:0-13539 GCA_030264735.1 Gymnusa sp. GC000175 | reverse complement strand
GTGTGGTGGGGAGTAACTTTTAAATCTTAAATGGCAACCCCCATTTTTTATTGCAGATTCGTATTCTACGGAAAAAAATAAGTAACTTTTATCTGAAACTTTTTTTTAAATTAAATAAAAGTTTCAGATAAAAGTAACTTATTTTTTTCCGTAGAATACGACACTGCCATAAAAAATGGGTGTTGCCATTTAAGATTTGAAAGTTACCCCCCACCTCACCCTCAAGGGTGCAGGGGGGGGGGGCGTGTTAGGTGTCATTCGATAGATTTTAAAAAAATATTGAATACGTTTTTTTCTGTTCTTCCATCAGATGCGTATTTCTCGAGATATTTGACCGTCCCGGAACTTTTTGTACACCCGGTGTATGTTTATTAGTTTTTTTTTTGGTCTGTGTCAAAGTAAGATCTTTGTCATATCCAATAATTTTATCCTGTCGATCACTTGCGTCAGATCGATGAAGCCTAAGTAAAGTGGATTGCTAAATTCCATGGATTCCTCTATAATTTGACGTAGGTATAAAAATCGCGTCAACTGTGGATCAGTTTTACTGGAACAAATATTGCCTTTCGTTTTATTGTTATGTTTGTGATATTATTTTACTGGTTAGGTTAGGTTAGGTTAGGTTTGTGATATTATTTCACTGGTTAAGATTTTTGTTAGTAGTTTTTATGTTGTACTTAAAAAAGCTTATCCCTTGATAGATTTTCGGATCACTTTTGGTGTGTATGCGTATGGACTCGTTTTTGAGCGAAAGCTCTCGCTTTCGGGTGTAGACGTCTACTTTCAGCCTAATTTTTACGTCTTTAATATGAGCAACAGCCCAGTCACAGACGGGACCAACGGTTTTTAAGGTGACATCCGAAACCACCAGAGAGTAGAGAGAAATTTTAAATCTAGAGTTATAAATTGTACCGGATTTGAACCCTAGACCTCTAGCATGCCACTCCAGCGTTTTACCATTCGGCCACTTTGCTCTTTTCACTTTTGGTACATTTAATAAATATTAGGTTGGTAATGCTTGTCCTCCATTTTTTGACTAAATCACTCACTTCGTCAAAGCGTAAATTCGTTTTAGTGACAAAGGCTGTCTTTGCGAAAACGCAAAGAACAAGGGAGAATGTCCTCTCCTTGTACAAAAGACAGTCTCTTCGGCTTGTTTGAACATCGGTGGCTAGGCCTTTATTCCACCAGCGTAACCCCAATGAAGTTTGAAGCTGAAGACAAAAGTTGTGACTACGAATCGAAATTGAGGCCTTAACCGCCTAAAATTTTAAGCGATCTAGGCGATAGACAAAAATAGACTTGGGATGGTAGAAAGAGGGAGTGCGAAAATCTAAAGACGATTTCGCGTAAGCCTAATTGTAGTCATGTAAACTCTAATTTTGTGAAACTGTAATGATTGCAATATTGTGAGCTAAAAAAGTTAGTTATCCAATACATCACGTGGTACGTGTTAGGTTGCAATAGACACACTTTAAGCGCAAAAAAAGTTTATCTCGTCATAGCTTAAGTGCCTTAGTAAACTGCGCCAAGGGATGAGTTGCCATTTTTAACAGTGATGGAATCCAGCCAGGGTTCTCCCCCTGCTAACCTCGCTCATCGCTCATATGCGACGATGTCGAGACAGCTTTTAGGGATTTTTTATTTAGTGCCGCTCAAGCAGCGGAAAGTTTTAAAAACTGGCGACATTTAATACCCTCGATTCCTTGGTATAACGAGAGGGGCAATTGTAGCTGAGAGGAGAGTTTTTTTATACTTTTAAACGACTCCTATGCAGAATAACCTAATAGCCTTTAAAAAAACGCACTAAAAGATTTCCGGACGCATTTCCCGACTCAGACAATCTTTCATCTTCCCTACCCCATGATCTGCCAGGTATATTTCTTCGTAAAGGTACGTTTGCTAAATTTATTTAATCTCCTCCGGAATACGAAGATGTATCCGAGCTGCTGACGGAAAAATATAATTATCCCGCTGCTGAAATCCGGCAAAAGTTTCGTCTTACCTTCTGCTTAAACAAATTGGAAACCAGCAGTCGTCTGGTACTCCACTGTTAACCAACTGGTCCATAAAGAAAACGCCGTCCAGGATTTTTTTCGTTCAACGTCACCTTTACGCGGTGTTTTTTGATCTAGAAATGGCGTACGATAGAACTGTAAGGCATTCCTGAACCGCATGGATGAGGAATAAGAAGCCGTCTGTTCATTTTTATACAATTGTTTATGTCAGACCGCAGATATAAAGTCCGGGTAGGGGACGTCCAATCCGAGATTTATCATTTGGAAAACGTTTTTCGCAGGGTTCCACCATCAGCATAACACAAACTCAATGATATTGGAGCTTCAGTTTCAGCCCCTAACGATAAATGCCTGAAGTAGACGACATCGTTATTTTTTTGGCAGACAAATTATAGGCCGCCATAAACTGAAGATTGAAAAAATATCATCGACACGGTTGTAGCGACGACCGTGCTTAAGCCGAAGCAAGGGAATTTTAATTTTCCACTTTCATAACCTCCTGCGTTTACTTTTCCGATTGCAGAAACCGCCTCCTTATTGAGAAATTACCTATTTCTTGTGTCAACTTAGTCTGACTTTTAGGACTTATGTTAGAAATTTTTCTGGCAAATGCACATAGAAGATTTGGCCACGAGTTATTAAGGCTGTCAACGTTATAAAGAGCATGGCCAACATCAACTGTGGAGCCGATTGGGTGCTTCAGCTGCGGCTGTAGCCTTACCTGGGACTATCCAGCATAGATTACGTCTGCACTGTATACTCTTTTGCTCATCCTTCTCGGTTTAAAGTCCTAGACGTAAATCATAAAGCAGGCATTTGACATGCTACAGTGGCCTTTCGGACTACTTCTACGATAAGCGTGTAATGTGAATTCATTATTTCCCCTCTCCCTATCAAAGTAAAAAATTCTCTTAATTATATGACGAGGAGTCGGGCGCTAGCAATACACATGAATCACGAGCTCGTACGATGTCATCGCAAGTAGCTTGAGCTTGAGCTTGAGCACCTGGAAGGCGAATATTCTCCGAAATGGTTTGGCGCATATTTGCCCAGACTTTTGCCTAGGGTAGACATCTGGTGGGTCGATTGATCAATCAATAAGCGCGACAGCATATTTAAAATTTTTTGTTGAGATATTCAGTTAAATTATTTTTTTTAAACCCGGTTCTATAAAGCATAGTTGGTTGTAACCATATTGACATGTGATATTGTTAATAACAATATCATAACAATGTCACATGCCAATTTATTCATTTCGTTAACTAACTACGCTTTATAGAATCGGCCCTAAGACTACTATTTGTTTTAAATAATTAGTTATTGTTCAACAAACTTGAATCAATTTTTTTCCAAAGTGAAAATTGGGAATGTAATTACATAAAATAAAGAATAAACTCAAGGACGAAAAAAGGTATAAAAGAAGTAATTTATTATAATAGAAATCATTTTTAAAATAATTTTAATACAAATTTTTAACCAAGCGTAGAAAGCTGATTATTATCATCTTTTGTTTAGGCCTTTACTTAATTACAGCGATAAACAAAAATTAATTAAAAATTCTCTGATCTGATTATAACAAAGAAAGGCTTTATTATTAACGCATTTATAAATTAAGTTTGGTAAGAAAATTTTTAAGCTTAAAATTAATCAAAGTAAGAATATTTAAAAATGAAACAAGAATTAAAAAAAAATAACATACCTTGGTACTGGATCAGGATAAAACTTTTCTGCCGTGTAATCCTTGGAAAAGAGCTGCATGCCTATGACAGCAAAAATGTAGATAACTATCACCAAAACAAATGTAAGATTTCCCAGCGCTCCGATCGTGCTTATAATAATGCTGAGGAGCACTTTCATGGTTATCCAACTTTGAGCCAATTTCAACACCCTCAACTATAAAAAAAAGGAATGGCATAAATTCAAAATTATGTATTTGTAAGATGGGTTGTATAATGTTACCAAACGCAACCCTCGCAAAACGGAAAGTCCATCCACCAACTCGAAAATTAAATCCAATAAACTCGCTGACACAATTATTAAATCGAAAATGTTCCAGCCACATTGAAAAAATTCTTTGCTCAACGCCATTAATTTTAAGCAACATTCAAATGTAAAAATGGAAGTAAATACCTATAAGAAAATTCAATTGCCGCTTTACGATCCCACAGGAAAGTAATTTTATTCGGAGTGAAATGGATTGTAATTTTACCTTATTGCCAATATCTAACGCTCTGAGAATGCTTTCACTCATGCCGTGATGTTCCATTGCTAGAAACATTGTGTTCAATACAATGCACACGGTAATGGCTAGTTCGAACAAAGGATCGCGCACAATGCCATACAACATTTGTTGAAATTGTAACCACCCTGTATAATCCATACAACACCTTTCACATCCTCGGCAGTTTCTATCTGGAAGATCATCTGGAAATTAAAATCAGTTTATAGAATTAATGAATTTAAATTAAAGCTTCTTGCTTTATAAGTAATAACTTCTATTGGCAGCGATAAAATCGCAGAAAGTGCATTTTAAACTAAAACTTCTGGCCTAAAATTAAACCTCTGGTGTAAGCAATTTTACTTTACAATATTTAATTTATTTGTCTTTGCATGACGTTCCGATTTAAACCATTTCTACCACTTTAGTAACTTTTTTGGTTAGGAGTTTTTTTTTATAATTCAAACACAAAGTACATATGTAAATTTTCCTACTTTCGGGTCTAATTCGCGTAGTTTTATTGGTTTCGCTCGCTTCGATATTTATCTGTATTATGGGAATTAAGGAGAAATTCCGGCCGAGTTCGTTGATATATATTTCGGGATTCTATTTCTTAAGATTACTTTTTGTTGTTGATTTTTGTCAAATGGGTTTTTGTATAGATACGACATTAGAATTTTGCCTTGATTAGGTCAGCGCCGAAGGGGACGTTTAAAAGGAAATGACCAGTACTTCTGTGCTTTCGAAAAATTCTTAAATTGTTAAAATCAAAGTGGCCAAGACAATAAATCATGGCATCTGACTTCCAAGTACAGCTGAAATTCTCAACATCATCAAGTTACAGAAAAGTAACAAATCGCCTGGAGCTAAGTGCATTACAACTAAATTCTGAAAAGCAAATGTCGAAAACCTTTGAAAAGCATTAATTTTTTATCCCCTATACAAAAAGTCAGCAAAGCAGACGTAAACAACTATCGCCACATATCCCTACAAGATGCTCTTGAAATAGAATAGCTTCTTATGGTGATCATATCAGCGATCAGGCGGCTTTACATATTTAACCTAAAACATTTAATGCAGGATTTAATGTCTGAAATAAACATCGAAATTTCACGACCACTTTCCTGCCCCAAGGCAACGGCAACTGCCGAGAGTATATGCCCCGAGAAAATTTGTTACTTTGTAAATCACATTAGGCTTTAGGTTCTTTATTATTATGAAATAGCGGACAAAAACGCAAGTAACGTAAGTAAGAGGAGAAGTTGTCTACACTTGGTAATGAATATAAGCCTATGACCCACCGTTGACAGGCAAACAACATTCCCGACACTTGATGAAAAAATTTTGATTGATGCTAAAACAATTAATATTATCAGGGACATACTGACAGACACATTATCAAGTGTTATGTTCTAAGACGAACTCTCAGAACGTAACTGGCCAAGGAGATAAAATGTCTTTAATCTTTTATAACTTTGTTCTAAAAAATAAAAATCAGTCTACAGAAAAAAAAAATTACAGATAATCCTGACAACCTGAGAAATGCCAAAGTATATCAGCAGAAAAAACAGGGCTACAAATCTCCTTAGAGGAAACATAACAGATAACTAACATCAAGGATGCCCCCAAAAAACTAACAAGTGCCGCATCAACCATAGGACTAATTTATTCAAATATATTATACAAAATAGTAGCATCGATTCGGACTCCAATAAGAAAAAAGAGACCAGATGAAGTTAGAGAGTACTTCATCCGATCCATTTTCATGTAACAAACGTTATCTAAAAAATGCTTTACATAACGGTCATAAAACATTTATTGAAATAAAGCAGAAGAAATTAAAAGACATGAAAAATTTGAACGACAAATCCTGAGGAATTTCTATAAGGAGAACAACTAAATAAATACGCAAAAATAAGCAAACGGCAAGTGAGACAGATTGCGCTGAGCAGGAATACCCCAAATAGACTCACATGTCAATAACTTTCTCTGTAAACCCAAAACGAATTTCGCTAGATTATAAACACCAAGAAACACTTACAAATTGTTATATTTAAATCAAAGAGGTACAATTGGGCTAGAAACTATTTACCTTCTACCAATTGAAAAGCGTGCAGAAGCGAGGGATGTAAGGGGGACGCACTCAAGCATCGCTCGAAAGGTATATTAAAAAATAAAGTGAGCTGCATCGTGAAAAGATGGATGGAATGACGTCCCCAAACGTTACCAGTGAGAGTAAAAATACGAGGGACTTTTGCGAGAATCTGTTCGGACTAGATCCCCTGCCATCATGTACAAAAGTGCTCATGTCTGCATAATTACAAAGCCCCGGGCGAAAATCTTATCACAGCGGACTTGTAAATAATGGTGGCACTTTGCTTCTCTACCGCCTACATACCATGATCGTTAAGATATGACAGAAAGAAGAAATGCTAGCATAAATCTATACACAAGAAGGACTTGATGCTTAGATGCGATATCTACCGCGAAATTTCTTTACTCAACATCATCTACAGGCTCCTTATCCATTACTTTTAGGTTAAAAGAGATGTTTCTCAAAGACCACTAATGTGGTTTCAGAAAGAATCATTTAACGACGGATCAGATTATTACCATCAGATATATCCTAAAGAAATCCTATGTCATAGAAAATTTCATTTCGATATTTTGCTCCTATAGCTTGTTATACAAAACTTTGGATTAGCTAGAGGTGCCTAAAAAGATCATTAGAATAGTCCGTACGTCACTCAGAGACACTTTAAAGTAAAAATACATAAATAATTCTTCGTAATTTCATAGCGAAAAAGGGTCTGAGACAGTTAGAAGTCTTGTACAGTATATTGTTCAACCTGACACTGGAGATGCTTTTACGTGGAATATGCGACCGGGGAACATGTCGCGATTTTGTCCAACACAGAAGCGAAGCAGCCAAAACACTGTATAATACTGTTTCTCGGCTATGCGGTCAGCGTTGCACCACTTAACAGAACGTCTAACGCAGTATCACGGAATTTTACAGAACTTGAAGTAGTTGCAACAGAAGCTGGTAATCAATGGGGCCAAAATTATGTGCATAGTCACAGTGAGGTTTAAAGAGCCAACCAGCAGACTTATGGTGAGAGACAAAACCTTCTAGAAAACCATCAACCAAGGCTTCTTGAACAACGAGCGAAGGAACACACTCAACGAAATTAATGAAATACTTTAAGCTAAAAATATTGTAGTTACGTCAGCTTCATCCATCCGCTAAAGTCACAAACGCTTACTCTTTCACTTAGTAGAAAGATCTATAAAGGAACTTTGTTGTCATCTTTGAAAGCAAGACATGTGTTCTGATTAGGAGAAGTAAGAAGTTACTTAACATATGGAAGAGGAAGGTTATGCGCAAGATTTTTGGACCAGTGTGTGATTGGCGCCTGCGGACCAACGTCAAGATATACGAACTAGACGGCCAAGGCCATTGTCGTGGTTTGACTAAGACCAGTTGGACCCAAAAGTCGCATCGCACGACAATTATATTATGGCAGGCCTCCTTTCAACAGAAGTGCAAAAGGATGACCGAGGAAGCAATGGCTAGATGCCTGAGAGGAAGACCCGAAGAAAATGAAAGTAAAAATCTGGAGAAGTGCTTGCAGTACTAGCATGGGTGTAGTGCCACGGAGTAATAAAAGCAATCCGCAACTAGTAAAAACCCGCTGTACGGGTTATTAGTAAACTTACGATTTTACTTTCATTTAAGTACTAAATGAAAGTATAGTAATGGCAAAAATTTACGAAATCAAGGTTTTTGTAGAAATATCCGTTTGACTTATCTTATTAAAAAAAAGTTGTTTTTAAAATGGTGTCTGTCTGTGTCTGTGTGCACTTTGAAGCCCAGACTGAACTGATCGCCCTGGAAATTCATATTTAATCTTTTTAACAAAAATTGGGGGGCACCAGTGATTTTCGGCGGCTGAAATGCACCAACCGGAAGTGGTAGTTTTTGCAAATATTTCCAACTATCAAGTTTATGGAAAGAACATAAGAGTTCTGGCTTTTGTAGAAAAATTATTATCTTTTATTTAAAATTCCAAGCACTTTGTAGATTGCATCCAAGAATTGCACCTTGACTTGCCAGTTAGTTGCAATTTGAAATATTTTGGCGAGACCAAATTAGGAGTCGCATAATTAAGCATCAACGTACATCGGTACATCTTAAAAATATCGGCGGCTCAGCTCTATCCAAACATTCTTTCGAGACAGGTCATCAAATAGATTTCACTAATTGAAGTCATTATCTATAATCCTTTAATATGAGAAGCGCAAAATTTGCGAGGCCATCTGGATTCATAATATTCACCTTAGCTTAAATCGTGAGTATGGTTTTAAAATCTCCAATACCTAAAATATTTGTTTTTATCATTAAATTCCCACCCCCACTAATTTTTTCCTCCTATATAGGCATACACACTCGAACAAGGTCTTAAGTCATCGCCTTAAGATTGCTTCTTGCAATGGAAGCAAAACGTTGGAAACAACCAATAAAAATACGCGACTTACCCCTTAAGTAAAAAAATTTACATAGGTTATATATCATTCAAAAGTGACGGATGTTAAAATCGGAGTTATTGTCAACATACATTTGACAACAAAATGAAGTTGCAGAGACATACTGCCAACCTAATTGGCGAATAATTAATAAAATATAGTTTTCTTTCTATTAAAAGTAACGGATAAGTTTTAAATTCGTAAATGAAAGTCCATTTTTTTTTTCAATTTTGGATATTTTAATGTTATTTCATTTAATATCAGAATTAGAATAATTAATGACGAATAATTAAATTTATGATACCTGCAAAAACTAAATTAATTATTTACACAAATAAATAAACTGCTTAGGTACGTTTTCATTGTTTGATATCTTGATTGCGTTATTTTGTTAATAATAGTTTTTAAACCATAAAATTTTAATGACTAAAGTTTAAATGTCAACGATTAAACCATATTACATATATGTTAAAATTTTATAACATAAATTTCGTACAAATAAAGTGACATTAAGCTAATATTAACACTAAAGTGTATTACTTCCCCTATTTTATTTCTCTCAGCGTTTCGCATGAAGTGACACATTGAATTCTGCATGAAATATTGTTCTGGCCTTTTATAAATTTCGAACTTTTAAAAAGACGCGAACGTAGATAAAAACGTATAAAAGAAATAAAATGTTTCTGGAGATAAAAATTCAATAGTCACCGTAAAAGATATGGTTAAATATAAACACTTCCATCCCGTTAAACAGGGTACTTAGATTAATTAAAATATACATAATAAACTTCTAAGTTCTTACCTATTACGACTATATGAGAGAGGTAGTCAGGTGGCAGGGAATACATATTGTGTTTCTTCTTTTTACAGTTTCCAACTCCGTTACATTTGATCACTTTTATTTCTTTGGGACTAAGCGCTAATGTGACTGGGGTAACTTCAACTCGCTGAAACAAAAGCTTCACATGTAAAAGGATTTAAATGTAAAATGGAAATAAAAAACTGTACTTTAATCACTGGTGGAATGTGAGTCACAGCATCCTCTGAAGTGACGTCTCCATCGTCATGGTCATCAACCACTCCAGAATCATCCAACGATGATTCTCTATTATTTCCTTCGCTGTTACTACTCGTTTGCCTGCTTTGGGGACCCAATCGATTAGGAGCTGTTAACAAAGTTGAAAAAAAGTAAAACACGATAGGGGGATTTGTGTGAGATAAAAGTACCTAAGGAATTTGTTGGATGCAAAGTATCAGGACATTTAGGATCCGATAATTGCACGTGTTTGGGCGCAGGTAAAGGCAAAGGTAAAGCTTGAGGCCTCGGGGAGCTTCTGCTGTTCCTTGGGCTAGGACTAGGGCTTGGTGTAACCGACCTACTCGATTTCTGCTTCGGCGACGATTTTCCGCTCGATTTGGTGCTAACTTCTTTCACCTCTTCTTGTTTACTTGGAGGGTGCGACGTTGGCGGACTCGTTATTGCGTTGCTCCTGCCTCGTTTTCTTCTACGTGTTCGTTTGCGTGTATAAGATGATAACAAAACACCCTTACGGGCATCAATTTTTTTTATTTTATGTTTTGATAATTTCTTTACGTGGATATTCGATGGGTCGAAACTAAACGTTGAATCCTCTCGATGATCTACTAATTCTTTTTTACGCTCCTGAAATATATTTTACCATT
This sequence comes from Gymnusa sp. GC000175, assembly GCA_030264735.1. NCBI lineage: Eukaryota > Metazoa > Arthropoda > Insecta > Coleoptera > Staphylinidae > Gymnusa > Gymnusa sp. GC000175. The sequence continues at coordinate 3,093 of JARJDX010069811.1, read as the reverse complement.
TGTTTTTTGTGTTTAAACTACATTATTGAACGTTCTCAAATTTACAATTAAATTTATTAAAATTATTTTAATTTTAAATCCGAATAGTTTAAAAACAAAATAGGGCAGCGCTGCAGTTATAACGCCCTTCTATACTGTTTCATATGTAATTTGTTTAATTATATGTTAATTAAATTCAGCAGCAGATGCATTTTATGTAATTAATTTTATGCGGTAATTTATTATTTAATTAATTTAAATTTTAAACGCTAATTATTTTGTACTTCAATAATTAGTTTAGTTTCATAACGAGAAATCGTATATTTTAATTCGTCAAAAGAAGGACCTCCACGGCTATCGCCATGTCGGTCAAAATTGAAATGTTCGAAATAGCCAAAAGTATTTTAGTAATATGTAATAATATTACGGAGAATATTTACCTCTTGAGTAATTTCAGCTTCTTCTTCATAACTTAGCGCTACCACAGCCAGCATTAAGTTGATTAGATAAAAAGAACCAAAAAATACAACTACTGTAAAAAAAGAGACACTTATTGGTCCACACGCAGACAAAACCTAAAAGATAAATGTTATTAAGAATGGTTTAAAGGACGAATGAGAAATTTTTCTGTACCATATTATAAACATTCTCCCAATAGTCGAGGGTAATGAGCTGGAAGGTGGTGAGCATAGACCACAAGAAGTTGTCAAAGCTTGTGTACCCATGGTTGGGATTTTCTCCAACGCAAAGGCAGGTATGTGTTAAAGGACAATGTCTTGATCCTGTCACGTTACCGCATAATAAGGGTTCCCCCGTTTCATTCTTTAACAACCAATTCTCTGGATTTGTTGTCCAACTGAAATCAATGCGTAATTTCAATAAGATAATAAATCAAAATCACCCTAAAAGGAAACTCATAGCAGTTGCTTCAAGAATACTTTGGAATGAATCCAATAACTTGTTGCTGCAACCCCTTCAGTAAAACAAAACTATAAGAAATAGTGAAAGAAAAAAGCAAATTTTTATGTGATATATTGTTATTCAAAAAGCGATCTTACTTGTACCAGACGTCGTAAGATGCGTTGTGATCGTCCATTTTAAGCACACACTTGTTGCGAAGTTCTCCTTTATACACTTGAAGCGCGAACAATGCGAATACCATCAGGCAGAAAATGGTCAATGTCATTACTTCTGCTAACTGTTTGAAGGAATGTAGTAATGCGTTGATAATGGTTTTCAATCCTGAAACAAACACATCAACCAATTAATAAAGCGATCATTATTTTATTAATCACAATAGGAAGATTCGTGAGAGAAATTCCGCAAAATTTTGTGACCTAATTTGTGACGGGTATTAATCGTAAATCCATTTAAATTTAACAGTTTATAATTTTGAGGGAATTATATGCATGAAAATGATGATTTAATGCAATATAAACATGTGTCGGATTAAAGCTACTCTCCCATGAGGTCGGTCTTTCGATATACAGTTCATCCTATAATTACACGAACGTGATTAATGTTCACTTAAAGCTCAGTATTCACTCAAATTTAACTAATAAATGGTCTTTTTTATGAAAAGGTTCATGTTTTTAAATAATCTTTGTGTAATAAAAATATTTATTAGGAATTAGTATACAGGGTGTATACCAAAACCCGGCCAACGACATAACTCAATTATTTTTTAACCAATTTCAAAGTTCGATACAGGAAATTAAATGGTACTTACTCTTCTACATTTCCACGACAAGAAATTTTTTGTAACATTAACCATTTGCACGTAGTGATAGACATTTGTTTAATTTTAAATGGCAACCCCTATTTTTTTAATTTTTTATTTGGATAGGTCTCGTTATTCTGAATTCAAATATGTATTAAAAGTCTGCACCTTTATAACAAAATATAAAGGTGCAGACCTTTATATATAATCTAACCTAACCTAACATAACCAATAAACTACCATTTTCGGTTGGTGTATTTCATCCAAAAGTCATTGGGACCCCCCAATTAGTATCAAAAGCTTGAATATGAATTTCCATGCCGATCAGTTTAGCCGTCTGGGCTGTAGAGAAAACACAGAAACACAGGCAGACACCACTTCGAAAACCTCTTTTTCTGATTATGAGTAGTCGGAAAGTAAAATAAATTAATGAATGGAATACTACAATTTTTGAGTGGCAATTTATTTAATTTTCAATGTACATTTTTTAATTTTTTAAAAATAAGACTTTCATGTAAAATATGCAAACCTTGAGGGCAATATATTTTCTTGCAATAAAAATTCAAAATTCGAAAACATAAAATATATTTAGTTGGAATTATAACACTCTTTAAAATATGGTCTGCAAATGAGATTTTTAAAAATTTTATGGTGGCGGTAATAATAAAAGTATTGATTAGTGTACCATTCTATCTTTCATACATCCTGTAGATAAGTAATATTATTTGTATTTTATTCGATTAACTTATTTGTAATTTTTTTAAAGTAGACCAGGACTCCCTGGATCCTCCTTTGGGAGAAGCTGAAAAAAGCAACAATCACAGCTGCAATAGCAAGATTCCAATAAAAGGCAATGGTTTCATGAAGGATGTAAATGACCCACACAATAAAAAAGCAAGGAACATCAAGAACGTTTAGGCAGGTCGACAAGAGCAACGAGGAATAAATTCTATGCGTTAAGAAAAATCACAGAATAAAGGCGCTGTAGAAAGAAGAGAGTAGTGCTAAAATACACGCTTATCAGTATGCAAGAAAATCTCTATAGCGACAACAGACAAAAACATTAAAGAAGACCCACGAAGTAATTGCTTCGCTGAAAAATAATAAGACACCAGGAATGGATAACTTTTAGTGAATGGGAAATAAAACTGCGAAAAAAACGTTTTTTTTTTTTTTTTTTTCAAATTTTGAGTGCCGTTTGAACCCAAAATCTCGAAAATGTCTGATCACAGTCCCAGCATGCGTTTGTGTTTTATATGCAAGGAGACTTTAAGTGAAGGTCAAGTGCGCCTAGTTAAGGAAAGGTGTAAAAACCCTTCTTGCGTCGAGTATTTCCCTTAAGAACATAGAAAATCAGCGTTTATTGAAGGGTGTAAATGAGATATATGTGCACA
>JARJDX010069765.1:0-10074 GCA_030264735.1 Gymnusa sp. GC000175 | reverse complement strand
AAGGGTCGTGGTTTTGTTATTTCCTGCGTTTCTGTACAAGGGAAGGTAATGGAGTGGTTTTCCCTTGCCCTCTCCATCGCTGTACTATCGCCGGTTTGACACGCCTCCAGTTTTCCTGCATTTCAGCTGTATCAGATTTCTTAGCCTCCACCTGAAATTTATGCCACAGTGCTGTTTCGCAATGCTTTGTCTGTTTGATCCGCGGAAGTTATTTTATTTCCCTCCTACCCTGCATATCTACCGAGCATTCCCCTAACCGCCACCTGGCGACGCGCCCTCTAGTTTCAGACTCCCCCTATCATTTAAATTGTTAATAATTTTCTAAATCTGCGTTATGTAAAATGAAAGTTCTGGAGTTGGTAAAATTTCAAATAATTGTTCATTCCTCTTTTAATCTCTAGTCTAGTCTCTAGTGGAATAAAGAAAATTGAAGAAGAATGAATAATCAATTACTATGTTACTAAATTAGGTTTTAGATCCACATGTTGTAATTGTGAAAGTTATTAACAATAAGGCATTCCAAGTAAACCACGTGACCAATATAGCGGCTGTTGGCATGCAAGTCTTCTGTCAAAACTGAATTATTTTTTAGACTTATCCTTATTAAGTTGGTGGTTTGACGTTGGTCTGTTTTGCTTTAAATTTGTATGTTATGTAGAAATTGAAGTTTAATATTGAAGCTTTTTTATTTGGTTATTTTGTCGTAGAATATGTGTAGTATGTAACGCGATTTATAAACTTCTCTAGACACTCGCTCATTAAACATTCGTCACTAAAGTGGCGTTTATAAAACTTGTTGCATAAAATACTATTTTATTGAACCAGTTAAGTTTTTAAAGTGTAAAACTATTGATTTAAAAAAAAATTCATTTTATATGAAATACAATTAGAGGAAAAGTTTAAAAGCCTTATTAAAAGAAAGAAAATGATTTAAAAGTATGTTTTTCTTGAAATAATTGAAAATCTAATAACACTGAAAAGACATGAATTTATAATCGAAAGACTGATAATGTAACTTAATGACTTTGTAAAACTAAAAGAAAATTATGCTGCATTGAATTCATAAATAATTTACCATTTTATATCATTAGGGACTTAATTTATATTTAAATTTCAATGGCACTTAGATATTCGTTAAATCATAAATTTTAATGCAAAATTAGATGCATAATTATGAAAAAATAAAAACGCATTTGTTTTATTTAATACAAAGCAAAGTTAAAAAAAAAACATGAAAATGGATGTAAAATATTAAAAGTTTTTGTTTCAAACCGCGTAACCTCGCCAAGTAAAATTTCGTCACAATGTGGCAATTATAGGGAAAGAGAAGTTGTACGACAAATATAACGTGACTGACAAAGACACGACAAATATTTTTTTCGTCGTTTTTTTTCTTTTGTATAATTTGCGGTTGGCGCATTCACCAAGACATTATAATTTCCCAACATCCTAACAATGAAACTTGATCTAAAACTTAGTATGTAATATTTTGTAAAGTTCATGTCTTGTAATTGTTTTGAATTTATATTCCATTATATTGGAGCCCGATGCGTTGTGTACTTTATTGCAATGGATTTACTTTTATTAGATCTTTGCCAACGATTAAATCATATGTACACCATTTGCAGATGAAATTAAAATTTCATAGAATAAATGCATAAAATGGAAGATTTATGCACGCATCATTAAATCGAATCGATAATTATTTATAGAACTCAACTAATATGCTAATTGGTTTCGTAATAACCGTTAAAAAATTAAATATTCACATCAAAATTCGATTTACGTGTCCTCAAACAGGTTGAACAAATTATCTATTAATAATTCACGTGATAAATTACTTTGTGCTTAAAATTTTCGTTGCAATACATCATCTAAAATAAATGGTGCAGATATATAAGTTGCGTAATAAATTCTAATGCAATTTTTAAACGACGTCATTTGTAATTTATTTTCCCTCGTTCTACTTTTTTTACACCAAATATGTTAAAATATTAATATTCTTTCGAAAGCCATTTTATTAAATAATTCATATTTTATTTGAAGAAAATAAAAACGCATCTGCTGCGCTCGACATGCAATTGCTTTTAATTTTTATTTGCCATTATTTTTTTAAGCTTTGATTAGAATAATCGAAAATAAAAATAACAAATGCAACACGACACGTTTGTAACGTAATCGTATTTTTAATTCAGAGGATTCAGTAAATTGTAAAAAAATATCGCTAGCTTTATTATTCTTTTTTCATAAAGCGAAAAGCCACAAAATAATTAATAAAAATAATTGCGCAGGTGAAACAGGACCGCATCAAGCGATTTTTTTTCATTTAAATTACGTATAAAATATATTTTTATTCCTATAGGAGTTTTAATAATTACTAAACGAAATATATAAAAGATTATGAATTTATTTCGGACAGAATAATGAAACTCAATCTTAAGATATACGAATATGAAACCATAATTGTTGCAGTATATGCACCAGTAGATTCTGAAGATAATTAAACCAAATGCCAATTTTATATTAACTATTGGACATACTTATGGGAATAACATCAAGATGTAATGTTGGTGGGGACCTAAATGCATAAATGCAAGGGTGCTAGGCTAAGATGGAAGCATGGTGGTAAGAAAGTACTCACATAATATCCATTTCAATGTAGGTATAAGAAGAGAATTAAGGAATCGGACCGAAAGTAGGCTAGCACAAAATAATCAAATTTCAGGACAGATAAATTACAATTTTTACTGGGTGAAGGCGCCAAAGATCTTTATCAGAGACGGTAAACAAATGAACCAAATTTAATACAGACAAAATCAATAACATAGAAAAGACACGAGGCGAAAAGTATAATAAAAAGAATAAAATCGCACAGGAATGGTTGGTAATTAAAAAAAAACTGTATAAAAATTTCTATGTTCTAAAAAACAAGCAAAAAATAGAAGCTGTAAAAAGAAAAATCGAGAGTTGATATGAAAAATCAAAGAAAAAAAGAACACCTTTTGGGAACAGAAATGTAACTAAATTAATACATATATAGGAGCATCGCGATTAACAGAAGTATGAAGAACAATTATTAATTTAAAATCCAACAACAAAGGAAAAAGTTTTTCGGCAAATCAAATAGAGGAATGGAAAATCTATTATGAAAACCTATTAGCGGAGAACATTTCTTACCTGAAAAAAATACTTTTGAGCACAAGGAAGAATTTTCATTTATCGACGAGGAAGAACTGACTAAATGCGTACAAGGAATGAAGAACGCTTGAGCACCTGGGCCAGAAGTAATACCCGCCAAGCTATTCGAATACGGAGTGCTAACGCCACAGGAAAGATTGAAACACCTAATGAATCTATGTCTCAAACAACAACAAATACCAAAAGAGTGAAAAATAAGCATTATATCATCTTTTTTCAAAAAAGGAGTAGAAAAGATCCTAGCTGCTATAGAGGTCTAAGCATGAGCTTTAAGTCGCCCGTGGGGAAGAATAATTAAAACAATATTGAGGAAGAAGTAAGTGCTTCTATTGGAGAAGATCAAAGCGGCTTTACACCAAACCGCTTATGCACCGATCATTTATTTACCTTATAAAAATTAATAGAAAAAACGATTATGAAATACCAAAAGTTGTATTTAGCGTTTATTGACCTGAAAAAACGTACCACGGAGTAAAATATACCATACGTTAAAAACTACCTTGCTAAAATTATTATGGACCTATATAAAAATAACATAGCCTACGTAAAATAAGGAAAAGAGATAACAGAACCCATACTGACCACTAAAGATTTTAGAGAGGGATGCAGCCTATCCCCGTTGGTATTCAACATCTACATAGAAGTGGTCAACAAAAAAATGGAATTAGTCATTTTAAGGAATGGGGTTACCTATTAATGATAGCCACCTGTACTCAGTAAGTTTTTCAGATTACCTAGTCATCTGGATGTTTTCAGAGCTTTTAATATAGAGTTTATACTGCGAATACTGTACTTAGAATATTAAAAATGAGGGCTAGAAATAAGCATTTAAAAGACTGAATATGTGGTAATAAACACCCAAAAAAACGTATGGATGTGATATTTGGACATTAAACTAGGATGAAAAAAGACGAATTAATACAGTCGAAATGGATTACCTCCGAAGAAGTGTTGGTATCTCCAGATAAGAAAAAAAATACGCAATGTAGAGGTACGCAATAAAAGCAATAAAATAAGGGCAGGCATAACAATCGTGAACCGCATTGAAATCAGAAGCCTGGTGTGAGGATTTTTTGCTCAAAAATCCCCAGAATTCTCTCGCCCTCTTTGTATGTACATACATTAGTTTGTGCTTTATTTGCCTTTTATACTTGCTTATTTTTGTTTTTTTTTGTAGGTATTTAGATTTAAGTTATTTTTGTAGTTTTTATAGCCATTGACTGTTTCAAAAATGTCACCCTTCATGTCAATATGCGGTGGGGGTGGTGTTATGCTATTATGTATTTAGTTATGGAGTGGTTAATGCTTAGTCCCATTTTTTGCTGGCCAAAGTGAGCGTTTACTTGGCAACCACCAGGAAGAAATAAGAGAGGTAGACCAAGAAATTTCTGGAATGAAGGGATCAGAAAGTGAACGAGGGATGTCGACAATGACCAAGGTTTATGAAGGCAGAAACTGGAAGGCAGAATAGAGCAACAATACAGCTGTCTAATTATTATACAATATTATACGTTTTTAATATGTGAACGATAATAATAATAATAATACATTTCTTATTAAAAAATTAAATTTAAAACAGCCTACAGATATCATTATAGAGTAGAGACTAACAATACCACATACCCTAATTCGATTATTGTGGATTGTGGAAAAAAATTCAAATTGGATAATCGCAAAAAGCTACATCCGTTAAATTGATTCTAGAATTAATATAAAATTTTATATAAACAAAACGATTAGTTCGGTTTACCAAAATCAATTATATTTTATATTTATAAATAAATATTTTATTTACATAAACAATTGATTATAATTTAACCAGTATTACATCATATCCCCATTTTCGAATAATTTTTTTTAAATGGTTTATTAGCAATATAATATACTCTACATAATTATATATTTTAATGTATATTGAAAATAATGTGCACAAAATTAAATTAAGTTATGAAATGTTAGTCATTTGTTGCTTAAATCAAATTAAAGCGTTTTAATTTATTAAAAAAAACCTGTTACATCGTATTCAGTTTCGAAATTGAAGAAAAAATATTATAATGTCATTATAAAATAAATTAAGTTTTTTTTCCCTAGTAATCCTATTTTTTTATATTATTCATGGTATAGTACTCATACAAACAAAGATCAGAATTTAGTGTAAATGCCCAATAATTAAACATTTTATGAATAGAAAATCAAGTAGTTAAATGATATTAAGATTTGATTAGATTTTCTTAAAATTGGAAGTGTTTTTTTTATATATATTTTAGATTTTAAGACGTCTTGCCTTGCGACGTTGTCCGATGCCTAACCGTGAGTTATTTTTAACGCTCCAATCTTGGTTAATTATGCTTATTGATCTTTTTATATCTCCGATCCCTAATATTTTGTTTCGAAAGGTTTTTTTGTCGGGTCGCCATTCCAATATACATTTTGTGCATCTGTTGCCTCTGATTCTAGCTCTGCCCAATTCCATTTTAATGTTGTTAATTTCTCTACGACATCTTTCTCTTCAGTTTCTCGACGTATTTCTGGGTTTGGAACGCGTCCGCTAAAATGTGGTAAGAGTATCGCCTTCTCAACAGTTCTTTATACCTTCTTTAATAATCCACAAATCTATAAATAAGTGTATGTAGATCTTCTTTTTGTGACCAGTGCCGCATTGAAAATCAAAAACATGGTACGAGCTATTCTTTTTATTGGAATGGTAGACTGTTAAGCTAAACATAGCGCAAGTCCCTTGCAGACAACGTACTGTTGTACAACATGATCCGTAGTATACGTTATGAGCAAAGTTATGACCAATCTAGGATACGTCTGGTCAACCTATGCCAACGGGGATTAGAGTAGGTTAAGCCAGGTAGCGTTTAAAATATGTGCAGGGGACAGCTATTCAGGCCACCAGACTATTAGTATGGCCAGGTCCCCCGGACAGAGAACCCCAGGAGAGTGACGTCGCGGTTATGGGTCTATGCCATAATCACCTCCTTTATTTCACCTGTTTACCTCCTCCATGATTTTTACATACGCGATTGCTATGTTTTTAGATACTCTGCAGAATGCCTCTCTTTCTTATTAGGGTTGCTATTTTTCTTCTCATTTCGTTCTGGTTTTCTCCGCTTAGCATCCATTAGTAGTTTGCCGTTTTTGCGCTGCCCGATATTAGAAATGTTTCTTGATGCAAAATAAGTCTATATCTAGTTTACTTAGAGACTTGTCTTTTTCCTCCTGTTGCTCTTGTCTTCTGCATGCGGGTTTTATTATTTATTTCTCTTTTGTGGTGGTAGATTGTGTATTGGGTAGTAGTTTTATGGACATGCAATTTAATCTTACCGTTTCATTCTGATCAGTTTAAGCTTTAGTTCTTAGTTACTTACTCCATTGGTTTGCTTCAGTGTTATGTTAATTTCACTATTACAGGTATCTTTTTTAGGTCAAATGTAAACGTTAGGTGTTATATTTTTGTTGCTCCGGCGAATTTTCTAATAAATTCTTTTGATGCTTTCAAATAAATTATTATGTTAATGCAGTGTAACAGCTAAAATTGTTTGCCCCCTACTCCCCTACTATCGTTCTCTCTTCAGATCAATTAAAAGATTGATGTTGATATCGTTGGTAATGTTATCAGTTTTGTATTATAACAATATTGAATCTCCTCATGTGTCCGATTATATATCTAATAACTTATTTTTATTTCTTAGAGTGGTTATGTTTCCAGCATTTGATGGTTTATGACCCCATAAGGCAATTCCCATTTCTGCGAATTTTAGCTACACTTGGTATAAACTTCAAATTTTTTATAGAGTAGGTATGCTTCGTCTCGTCATGCGGATATGTGTACTGTACAATAAACGCTGCACTGGAATATATTACACTTTTCCCCTTTTAATTCACAAAAAATTACTGCAATGAAATAAATTATACCTTACACATTATTTGCTTAAAATATATTCACAATAATAATTTCACAATCAGGCACTACTTATTTTTTTGTGTTATTTAAATTCTACGTGCTTTGGGAATAATGCACAGATGTGGCTTAAGTGTTTAAGAGGTATGTTTCGAGGGTTTTCAACACATATGCCATTCTTGAAATTTTTATTTTTGAATAATAATTTAGTTTTAATTGTTAAGCTCCTATTAATTTATTTATTCTTAAGTTGTTGCAACACTTATCTACCCCCAGTTAAACTATATATTTGGGCCTAAAACCAAAGTATTATAATACAGTTGGCTTTAAATTTATTTTACTTTAAGCCAATCACCAACAGTATCAACTAGCCTCATTTTAATTTTTTAATAAAATGGACTTAGAGACTTAGACCATGCGAATATTCTATCTATTCAGGAACAACCTGCTTTTTATGCTTATTTTCGCTTATATGCATAAGTATATCCAAAACAAAACATCATGTTGTTATTGTTTTCTATTTCATATCTTAAATAAATAAAGTAAAATTAATTAGTTTATAACAAAAAATGGCTTTGTGGTTCTTCTTGCATAGGTATCTCTGCAAATCATCTAATTGACATTCCACAAATATTTTCGTAATATTTTTAGTATTGAGCTTTTTCCTTTTTCTTCTTTTCGACAATTTTTTTTATTCTTTCGTCTTTCATTCACATTATATGGTTATTCCACAATAATATTTTGTTAAAAGCCCATCGCAAGACATCTTCCACTGCTTTCTAGTTTCGGAGTTGTTTTTTTTTATCTCAGAAGGAGTATGCACTGCACTGGTTGCTCCTAAAGCATCTCAATTATTCTAAGAGCACGTTTGGTGATTGACGTGTTTGCTCCGATTTCTGCTGCGTGCAATGAAGCCTTCACAAGGTTTATAGAATAGATACGAATTTTGCTCATCTACCATAAAAACCAAAAAAGTTTTTTTTAATTTAGAGAATATAATTTATTTCTTGCTCGATCTATTGCTTTTAGTAAGGCAAGAAAAGCTTGGTCTTGATTATTGAAACGTTTGGCTGTCTCAAAATTTTTAAAATTCATGAGAGAAAATGTAAATAATTCCAAAGAAGAACTGGACTAAAGCATTAGATTTAAATGGTTCTAAAAATAATACTGAAAGAAATCTACAATAAGGGCAGTTGACCAACATGAGCTGCTAAATAGGCATCGGATATGTAGGCGACCATTCTAAACCAATAAATACATATTAAAATTTTAATGAAAAAAATAGCGGTTTCAATTGAAACTAACAATGAAAGGCGTAAATTAATTAAAATTATAAAAAAGCAATTTCATAAAAATTCCTTATTTTAGCTTTAGAATGGAATAACTTTTATTTTTAATAAATTATCAGCAACATTAAATATTTTATTACTTCTTATATGGTCTATAAAGTTCTATTAAAAAATATTTATGTCCTTATTATGTCAGCCTTGAAGTTTTTAATGTAAATTTCGAAATTTTTATATCTATTTTTTCTATTTCCTTGATCAATTATTAAATTTTCTGATGTAATGACTAATCCTAACATTTTTAATTAGTTATGCAAAATTTAAAAATATATAAAATACAGAGAGACATTATTATTTATTTATTTGTTACAAAGCAGGTGTTGATATATAATGACTTATCAATAATTTCCTAAAGAAGCATTAGCTGTGTGTGTTCGATTATAAATATTTCATTTAAAGTAATTTTTACATGTCACATTAATTTTTCGATAATAATTTTAATTTTCTAGTAAATTTCGACAAACTTTAATTACAGTCGAACTTCCCTAACTCTAAACTTCTAGAAGTCAAATTTTTCCATATCTCGATCTTTTTCGTAAATTATTGTATCAAGATTTTTTTAACTTAAATATTCCATATCTTAATTTTATTAGTGAACTATGATAATTCGACTTAGGAAAGTTCAACTGTACTTTTTATTTATCATTTTCATAAGAAATTTATCATTAGAAATAACTAAAAATTAATTATTACAAAATTTGTAGAAATCGTTTAACTAGAGACCTTATAATAAAATGAAATAAATTTAGGTACATAAGTGAAATTAATTTTTTGTTAAACTCCACTTATTTTGTAAAGAACAATATATTAAATGTTTTACGCATTAAAAAAAGTACTTAATCAAAAGACAAAATGTATTAAACAACATGATTTGTTAAATTTTGTAATCTACTCTAGCATTAGAGATAATAATCTATGTCAGAAAGGATCTACATGGCCTGTTAGATCTTATTATTATTACAAACTACTAAAACCGTAACTTCCCCTTCTCCCTCAAAAAATTTTACCAATTACCTTGACTATTTTGACCGACACGGCGATAGCCGTGGAGGCATCCCGAAAACCACCCAAACATCTCGATATCTTCTGTTCGAATGTGCCTTTGAAAAAATTTTACGACGCTTCGTTCGGCGTCGCGACGCCTTCGAAGTTTCAAAAACAAACGACGATATCTCCGAAACGGTAATTCGGATAGAAAAAATTACTATGTAAACACGAAAGAACGTCTCACGGTCTATAAAAAAGTCTTATGGTTCGACATTCTCCGGTAATATATAGGGGGTCAAAAGGGTTGAAAAGGGCGAAAATTCAAAAATCGGGTTTTCCGCTCTTTTGGCTAATACAAAAAATTATTTTGGAAAATTTGCTTTCGAGGAATTAAAGTACTCTCTTGGTGCTTTCTGAAGCTTTTTTCAAAAATATTTTACGACGCTCGGTTTGGCGTCGCGACGCTCTCAAAGTTGAAAAAAAAAATGAACTAATGAAGATATCTCCACAACAGTAAGTCGGATCGAAAAAATTTTTATGTACGAATTAAAGATCGTTTAAACATCTATAAATCATACATTTGACTCGACCTTCCACGGTCATAAAAAATGGGTTAAAAAAATTATTTAATTTTTT
>JARJDX010069730.1:0-12197 GCA_030264735.1 Gymnusa sp. GC000175 | reverse complement strand
TTAATTATTAATACAATATTTATATTTATTTTAAAACTTTATATGTATTTTTAAGCATTTTAAAATATTACAAACTTATTATTTGTTCCACATTCCCTTTATTAATAAATATTCAATTCTGTCATATAACACCGATGTTATCTCGTAACGCCGGCCGATTTGACGGGTGTTAATTTAACATCAAAAATATTAATTGACATCAATGTTAGTTGACATTCGATATGTTCAGAATAGCATTTTTGTAACATCTATTGACGTTAGAAAATAACATCGATGTTAACGCTAACATTTGTGTTCAGAATAGCACCATAAGAGTGGAAAAATGTCACACCTAATTTAACGAAAGGAGATAAGCAATTTCCAAATAATTACAAGCTTAGTACACTTTCTAAGATCATGAAGCGGATAATACTCTAAAAAATTTAGGATCACTTACTCAAAAATGATAATTTTTTTAATAGAGAGCATGGACTAAAATTATAGACTATGGACAACCAACGGTCGTAATCTTTTTAGATTACGTCAAAGCATTTGATAAAGTTCCACCCGAGCAACTTATTCACAAATTTTTCTTCCTGGGCATACGGAAATTAAGAATTTCCTATCAACAGCTACGCCTGTCACAGGGTAGTCCAGCAAGGATCACACTTGCGATCTTGAAGTATCGCCGGGATAAAATTGTTGTGCAGATAACACGAAAGTATATGCAAATCCATTGACATACTGCCGTGCACCACAAGTGAACTCAAATTTATTAAAAAAAACTGGTCAAACACCTGTCTACTTTTACTACACCCCAATAATAAACCGTTTTCTTCTTCTTTTTGTAGGGCCTTCTTCATTTAATGAAATTGGGCACAATCTTGAAAAATCTATTTTGGTCCTGGGCATATCTGAAAAATTCTAATATTTTTAAGTCATGGTATCTTCTTTTACCCTAGACATATCTTCCGTTAATTTTTTCATCGATTATTGGTCTCAACAATTGATATTAATTGTTACGGACATTATGTGGCCCAGATTTTACACTTTTCCGTTTATTACGTCTTGCGAAAAGCAAGCCAAAACCTAACCACCTCGTTGAGAGATATAAACTCCGGACTCAAAAATATCAAAAAATGACGTTGTAGTGATTATTGCTCAGTATTTGATGATTGATGGTGTGCTATATGAGCCTAATGTAATAATTTAACATTCCAAGAAATCATTCTTGTTTGTTGCTAAGCAAAATTTTAATCAAATTATTCTCATCAAGTTGCACAAATATACTACCATTATAATCAGCTGACCATTAATGAAATAAGGTTATATCACTATCGGAGTAACCAACATACATTTTAATAAAATGAAGTTGCAGAGACATATTGCCAATCCAATTAACTAATAATTAATGAAATAAAATTATGTTTCTATTAAAAGTAGCAAATATGTTTTAAATTCGTAAATGAAAGTCGTGTGGTGACCACACTTCCATTTTTTCTAAATGATATAAGTCAAGATCGGATATTTTCGCAGATATTAACGATTTTAAAAATTTTAATGATTGTAATATTTTATTTTACTACCTTATACTGGTTAGAACATAAATAAACATAAAATTAAATAAATCTATCTTACTTGCGTTTGAACCCTGAATACAAGTTTCCTACTGTACTTTTCTTGAGAAAAATAGTGCGTTTAATTCAGGATTAAGCTTCCACTTTGAAAAACTGGTGGCTTTTATGTATTTTTAATACAAAAAATAAGTTGAGTGCTGATGATATTTCTGTTGATTTATTTACAAAGCAATCGTGTAATATAAAGAAAAGATAGAATATAAGATATATTCAACTTGAAGGTAATATTTTATACAAAAATTTTATTAAAAAACAATTAATTTGAACGAATTATTTCCAAATCTTACAAGCATCTTTACTTTTAAATTTTTTTGTTCGTAATTATAAATACTTTATATTATACGCGGAATAAACATTAAAACTATGTCAGTTAATTGACATGTGAACCTAATAACTTCTAGATAGCATTGCTGATATTTAGTCATTATTCTGATCATCGCAAAGTCAATCTAAGTTACCAACTTCTACAAATAATTATGCAACTAATAGGGGTGATGAAAAGGTCGCGTGTATTTAATATCAAAGTTTGCAATATTCATCCCTTGTTTTCTATTAGAAATAGTTAAGGTCTTGACTGGCAGAGACTAATCAAGTCTAAAACTTCAAAACAAATAGATTACTTTAATTTTACATTTACATTCAGGGTGAAACATTAAGTAGTTAATCAGCAAGAATTTAAGTTTTACAAAAAGATTTATTTGGAGCTAAGCTGCTGCATAATTATTCACTTTATTTAATATACGTAAGTAATTATTTATTAATTAAACTCAATCTTCGAAAACAACAATCAAAATTATTTTCTGAATTATGTTTAAATTTCCTTCCAAGTGTGTTAATTTTTCTTAGAAAGAGAAAAGAAGAAAACCAAAAATGGTTCAAAGTTATTTCAGGATGAAATAATAATTGACGATCCAAAGAGGATGAGAAAGGAGGAGGGGAAGGAGTAACAAGCTCGTTAAACAAAAAATGAATTTAACTGGCTCCGATTGATAGCACCCAAAGTTGGGCTTCTTTCTGGAGCTACAAAATAAAAAACGGTAAACGGTCTCTAAGGCAAAAGATGGTTTAATGGCGAAGAGAGCAAAAAAACCAACAGAAGCCCTCCTAATAAAAATATATAAAAACTGAAATGACATGCATATAAAGTAGATTGACATATCCTAAAAAAATTCTCAGGATGGTAATCCATACCTTGTCAAAAGGAAGCCCTATTAAATACGGGGGAGGAGCAGTCGAATTTAGTCAACCGTAAATTATATCCTAAATGTAAGAAACCGAAACAATAGAAAAATAACCCTAAGAATATGGAATATGCAGGGACAAAGAATCGAAGATAAAGAGATTGCACTAGAATTTAAAAAAATGTACATAAACATACTGGTTTTTAGAGAAACTAAAACAAAAGGAAGGAGAACAAAAAATCACTGAGGATATGTCCACTGCTAAAGTGGGGCAAAGAAAAAGAAAGAGTAAAAGCATGAGTAGGAATACTAATCAAAAAAGCGTGAAAAAGTAATACTAGAACAAAAAAAGTATAAATAATAAAAAAACATTAAGAAGTCATAATACCTGGAGACCCATTGGAAGAACAGGAAAAGAAAAAGGGTGATACAGTGAGATGTTTTGGAGAAGAATTACCCAACGACAATGGCAAAAGAATTTTATAAATATGCGAAATGTCCAATTTGAGAATCACAAATGGGTTTACCAACATAAAGACATACATAAGCTGCCAGTAATTTAAATAAATAATTGATTGTGCTTTTGCTAAAAAGAACCCAGTTTTTAAAGGATGTTAAAAGAGAAGCAGAATGGTAAAGATCACAGACCGCGAATTGCTTAAATAGAATTTCCTTGGTTTAAAAAACACCAACCTAAAAACTCCCTATAAGATGACGCTCTTAAAGATCTATTCCAGAAAAGGCTGCAACAAAAGCTAAACGTTTTCTTATTTTAAAATCTAGAGGATGCTAATAAACAGATAAGTGGCTGCATCAAAGCAAAGAAAAAGAGAGAACACTAGACCAGTGCAAGCCACAGCCATTTAAGATTCCCAATAAATGAATACAAGAAAGGAAAAAGACTACCAGAAAATTGAAAAGCCAGATAGTTAGTAAAACAGAAAAAAATGAAAGATGGAAAACAACATGTCGAAATATCGAACACATAGAAGGTGTTCAGACAGAATTACGGAAAACATTCAGAGCTATATAAACCAATAGGCAAAAAGATGCCCGCTTTCCTACCTGTTGGTTTTTATAGCCCTGAATGTTCTCTACGATTCTTAGCTCTAAGGACCTCCTAAGTGTTGTTTCATTTTCGGCATGTTGTTTTGCATATATAAAAGAGTGAGTGTTGAAAGAAGTTACAAGAAGCTGCTAACTGAATGGGAACTAACTCTTACATTGGACGATCCAAAAAAAGAAATCCAATCTCTAAAAAATATTAAGATAGCGGGACAAGGTGGAATCCCTCCAAAACTGATTAAAAGCGCACTCCGTAAATATTATAAGATTATAAGTGCCAGAAGAGTGGAACATGTATCATCCATATATAAAAAAGAAAATATGAACAAATGCGACAGCTATAAAGGGATAAGTGTGAAAGCAACAATAAGCATGATATAAGGCAAAGTGATCCGAAATAAATTAGAACAATGAATCAGCGGAAGAATTAACGAACACAAAGCCGGATTCACTCGTGCATTGACCACATCTACACTATCCAATAACTGATAGAGAAAACGAAGGCGAAGAACAGAAGCGTCCACCTAGCCTTTGTGGATCTAAAAAAAGCATATGGTTGTGTCCCATGAAACGAACTCTGGAAAGGCGTAAAGAAACTCGATATACTATTCATCCATACAAGCTAATTACAGCAATTTACCACAATAGAGTGGCAGTCAAAATTAACCTGATAATAACAAAATGGTTCAAAACAACTAAAGGACTACTTCAAGGCTGCTCAACGTCACCCACTGTATTTAAAATATACACAACAAGATCTAAAAAGCTAAAAGATAAAATTGGGACAATGGAAGTGTCAGTAAGAGAGGATCTTAAGGATTTTAAATAATGATTTCTCTAAGTGTATGAGGAAGATCTTCACAGGCGGCAATAACATAATGACTCAACTGCCTGTGATACTGCAATAAGGAAGGCTAGGGGAAACAACCTTAGTACAGTCTCTGATCGAAAAATCACCATAGCAGCAAAAACCTATCTACCAAAGGTTAAAGAACTCAACGGCATCAAGTAGAAAACAAATGCCCATTCGTACTTAAAACTTAAAACTTAAAATATGGAAAGAGTATGTGGAAATGATATGCAAAAAGACAGCAAACTGACTGAATAATCTACAGGAGAAGACCCTATAATTACGAAAGTGGAAGTGATCAAATCTTCAAAGAATTTAAAGTCCCCAGGGCCGCATGAACTACCATAAGTGTTACTAAAGCTGATACAAAAAGATCAAATTCACTCTTTACTTTATTTACTTAATAAAATCTCATACTACAAGACTGGTTTTTATTTGCATTTTATTATTGTTACACTTGCACCAACTAACGCAACATCAGTCTAATGAGCCACACATTGCAGAGTTTTTTTTAATTAATCCACCATAAAATTTATAAAAAACTAGAAGAAGATATCGGGAAATTACAATTTTGATTTTCAAATAACTACGGAACCCGAAAAGCACTCTTCGCGTATAACATATTAGTTCAGAGAAGCATGGACGTAAACCAAGATATATTTTCCCGCTTCATTGATTACAACAAGGCCTCTGATAAAGTTAAGCATGACCAATTCGTTGATATAGTTAGATCAAAACAGCTAAATACACGAAATATAGAATAAAATCGAATTTTTATTATATCCAGTGAGCGACAATTAGCGTTGAAATTGAGACAACCGATGAAATTTAAATCAAAAGAGGCAAGGTTTTGTGCTGTGGCCGCTATTATTTAAGGTTCATTCTAAAGAGATCATGAAAAAGCGATAGCAGAGAAAGAAGAAATAGGAAAAAAGATCAATGTAAAGCCGGTTAACAAGAGAAGATATGCTGACGATGCTGTCCCAGTAACGAAAGCATTAGAAGATCTACAACAAATTCTTAATACGAAAGTAACATTTACCGAAGAGAAAGGGCTAACGCTTAAGATTAAGAAAAAAACAATTCCTGGTTATCTTAAAAATAAGCAAAGAGTAAATGGTAATTTACATTCATGCAACCCAATAAACCGAGTACACAAATATAACTACTTAGGAACAAATTTCAATAACAATAACAACGCTACGCAAAAAATTAAAATAGGAATTAAAGAAGCACGTGCTGCATTGTAAACAAAAAAGAAATATTCTAAGTAGTCACGATATTATTCTTGATCTCAAAATTGCTCTATGGAGTGCCTTAGACTTTGAACAAGGTAAATATTGACAAATATGAGGTTTTTGAGATGTGGTTGTGCCAAAAAAATACTTAGAGTGTTATGGGTGGACAAAGTAACAAATGAAGAGATTTTGAGAAAACAGAAGAACGAACGGGATATTTTAATAACATCAAGCGGCGAAGATTGGCACATCTGGACAACGCATGACGTGTCCAGATGTCCCATACAAACTACAACAGCTTATTCTTCTTCTGTAGGTGCCCTCTCCGTTTCGGAGGTTGGCAATCATTGTGGCGATTTTAATTTTTGAGACTGTTGATCTAAATAGCTGGTTGTTAGTGCAGCCAAACCAGTCTCTGAGATTTTTTATCCATGAGTGTCGTCTTCTTCCTATGGATCTCCTCCCACTGATTTTTTCTTCCATAATTTAATTTTCTCCCCTAATGATATGTCCCATATATAATAGTTTTCTGCACCAGCTGATTACGCACGGAAAAATAAAGAAAAGAGAAGTATTGACCGGCACCGCTAATCGTGGTTTCAATGCACATCCACCCACTGTTTAGAACAGCGGATTTAAAAATAAAGGTAGCAATGATGATTGTCAAACTACGCTGCTGAGACGGGACTTGAAGAAGAAGAATAAAAAGTTAATTTTTTATAAACAAAAAATCCTTTAAGCAAAAATATCAGCGTAGTAATATGGTTGTAATCCCGCATTGGACTCAAGGCAAGGGTTGTGTCGTCACCTTTATAAGTGACATTATAACATTATAATAAAATGTTAATTTTCGAAAAATGTAAAATTCAGTGACCATAAATATCAATGTTCTAGCGTTTCTAGTCTAGATCCAGAGTACGTATGAATCGACCAAGTTAATGGAATTACATCGAAGAGTGCTGGGAAATTATGCATTAATTCCACTTTAAATTAATTACAAAGAATTGATAGGCTAATGCTAGCAATTTTAACTCGACAAATAGGGTTGGAACTAATTTAAAAGTGATAAAAAAATGTAGCTCCGAAATATGAATACAACTTTGCATTACTTAAAAATGTAATTTGTAATTTTAAAAATAATTTAAAATAATTTCAATTTCAAAATTTAATTTGTAAAAGCAATTTAACATGTCCTTAGGCTGAGAAATAATTGCAGAAACGTTTTAAATATATTATCAATAAAAAAAGTTTGTTTTTGACAAATATTGATGAATGAGGATCACATTTTGATTGATGGAAGGAATTCGCAGCCATTCCATTCAATAAATACTTTTATTTGTGCTTTATTGCAATTTCATTTAAGAGGATTTTGCAACTTTTTAAACATTAATTTATTAACAGAAAAACTGAATTCTTGCATGGATTCATGGAAATTATTAAACTTTTTAAACTTGAAAAATAATTAGTTAAAAAAATTTAAATGCTTCAAAAGTTTTGTTTAAACAGCATCTACAAATTTTAATTAGTGGGTCTTGTGCCTATATTTGTTAAACTATAATTTGTATACACTCGGTAATACTTCATGCGGAATTATAGGCAACGTAAACCAATTTATAACCTAAGATACGCAGATGATAGCCTCATCTTAGCTAGTAGTCTTGCAGAATTACAACTGATATCGATAATATCGTTGAACACTGCAAAAACTTCTCTCTAGCTTTAAACGCAGCTAAGACCAAAATGATGGTATTTTCCAAAACACCAAAGCAAGCTTCCTTGCAAATAAAGATTGAGGTTGTGGATCAAGTAGATTCTTTTAATTATATGAGAAGCATAGTAAACAAGTACTGTGATCCAAAGTAGAAAATAAGATCAGGACTAGAGCAGGCCAAGAAAAAATTCATCAACATGAAAAGGTTCTTTGTCAGATCAGGGGTAAGCCTGGAATTAAAAACCTAAATGATATGTATTCCTGGTATTAACCCTTTGACTGCTAAATGTGTATGAATATGCTTTCATATATTTATTTATATGTACGAAAGGCGTAAACGAATTTGAAAGATTTTGATTTGCTTTTGGTCACAACAATCCTACCGACTGCGCCATTTTCGTTTTAACGAAACACAATTTTTCAAAGGCGTATAAATGAGCTTCCTCATATTTTATAGTATGTATTAAAAACGTATATATACGCGTTTAGCAGTCAAAGGGTTAATCAAGGGCAGATCCACGGGGGAGGGGGCATGGGGGCCACATGAATGAAAAAAAGTAAACTAAAATGGCACCTGCGATATCAAAAGAAAAAGCCACTATAAACAGGGCAAATACTGGGGTGGGAATCATTATAAATTTGTATTTTACTCGTTTTTTAATTTAAAACAATTTTGCAAAGAAACTACTGAAAAGTTAGGTGAGGTTAGGCTAATTCCCAAAGTTCTCCTTTCAATAAATAACAGTTGGTCACCTTAGCCTTTACACATAATTCCCTAATATATGTTTGCCGTCCTAGGTTGGTGTCTATGTGCACTCTCAAAAATTTAGCCAAGATTTGTTTAAATACTTTGAAACTCTATATTCACCGTTTCCTTTTCATTTAAAACTAAAAACAACAATGCTGCGTATTGTTTACCTTCCTCAACATATTACCAAGTGTTTATTGGTTAGGTTTTTCGGTTTTTTGCAAATATTTTAAAAACTATCAAGTTTATAAAATAAGCATACAAGGGTACAAAAGTAAATAGTATTAAATTTGAAAACAAATTTTGTTATTGTCATTTTCTCAAAATTTAACATCTTAAGAACTCATTGTTGTACTTTGCTAAGCAACATTTTTAGTAAAATTATTCTCATCAAGTTGCAGAGATTTACTGTCATTATAATAAGCTGACAAATAATGATCACACCCATATTTTTTAGTGGATAATACCAACCTAAACAGTTGGAAATCAAATAAAGTGTTTAAATTTATAAAATAAAAAAGTACTTTGGAGTATGCAAAAATGATTGAGGGAGCAGTAGTTTTACATGTTATGTGTGCAAAATACAAGGGCAAGAAATTTTATAAGGAACGAGAAGTGTAAAATATATGGTTTCATTTTAAACTTTGTTGGGAAATATAAAAAATCATCAGAAATATGATGATATGTATGTTGTTACATTTTTAGTGGAAAATTTGATTATAAGATTATAATTATGTTTTATTAATAAAATTAAAATATTTTTCCTTTGTTACAGTTATTGTACATACATAAAACATTATAAACACACTAGTTAAAGCTATGTAGATAGTGTTATGATTAATTTAGTAATATTTAAATACTGTGGTTATTTCTTTACCATGAAAGCGTTTTTCGATTTCTTGCAAATATTTCAAAAACTAACACATTTATGAAATAATCAAAAGTGTTTAAAATTAAATTTGCAGCAAAATTTTTTGTTATTGTTTTTTTTTAAATTTAACATATTAAGAACTCATCCTAGTTCTTATAGTTGCTAACGAACGTTTTATTGAATTTATGCCCATCAAGTAGTAGAGACATACTGCCAATATAATTAGCTCTTATTAATAAAATAGGTTATATAACATTCAATAATGACGGATGTCACTATCGGAGTTGTTACCAACATTTCAATAAAAAAAAGTTGCATAGACATACTGCCAACCCAATTGGCTGATGATAAATGAAGTATAGTTTCAATTAAAAGTATCAGATATGTTTTAAATTCGTAAATAAAAGTCGTGTGGTGGACACACCTCCATTTCTTTATTTAATAGTATATCAAAATTTAAGGCGACATAAAATTGAACTCCTAAACGTCATTTTTCTACCCTATTTATTAGAGCAGAAAAGTAAAGAATAAATGATTTGGAATATTTAGTCTTTATCTTGTACTCCCTCGATCTTTCCTTTGCAATTCCATACTTAAAGCAAATAGGGAATTGGTCTTTGATACACTACCCTTGTTGTTTTATCATATTGTTATTTTCCTAAGAAACTGCTTTTCTATCGAAAATAAATCAACTTAAAATTTCTTAAAAGAAACAATGAATTTTATTACTTTAGAAGGAAAATAATTTTAATTTAAAATGTTTCAAAGGTCAAGGATTGATGTGAATTAGATTTTATCTATAAGTATGTTAATGAAGGGTGACTCCTTCAATTAAATTCAAAAATAAAAGCAATTTTAACTTGATACTCCCAGGGCAATGAATAAATTACGTTTTGAAACGAAAAGGCTTTTAAAATGTGTTAGTTATATCAAAGGATTTTGATCATCAAATCAAGAAAATCGATTTTAATTATTTTATCAATCATTAATTATAATAAGCCCAAAATTAAACTTAACCTTTTAATGCTTATGATTTAAATTTACAAATAATAAAATCACAAACCCAACACGGTCGCACGTGTGTGGTAATTACCGTTTGAAAATAAGATTGGCACAATGGTTTTAAACAAAAAATGTCAACTGAACCTTTCGCCACAACACAAGAAGTAATGGAACATACTTTCACCATATTGCTTGCGTAAGCTTCTATAACGAGGTTAATAAACCGAGAAACGGAAGAATAAAGGAACCACAAATCCTAACTAACCGACATGCCAGTTTCTGCAGACATCTAACAGAAAAAAAAGTAACAAGCGCTTTAAAGCATTCTTATTATCCTAGAGATATAAAAGCTAAAATGGAATAAAGGCTTAGTCGTTCATACCTCATAGATATTGACGTAGATAAATATTTTCAAACAAAATAAAATGAAATAAGATTTATTTCTTTATTGATGTACATTTATCAGTAGATAATAAAAATAGAATAGAATTTTACAAGATTAAGTGCTCTAGGCATTTGCAATTGCACCAGATATTAAATCAATAAGAAGCGAGTATTTTACTTTATTGACATTCATTGGTTAAAAGTATTAAAATCCAATTGTGGCTTAAATCTGTAGTAAATAAGTATAAACCCCTGAAATTTTTCTTCTGAGCAAAACAATAAATCACAGAAAGGGCCGAGATTAAAAAACTTTCTTGGGCAAGTGATCGAGATGTCAGTTATTTCAACTTGTTATATTATAAAATGATGTATAAATATAGCTGAGAGAAAATTGCTTTTTATTTACGTACAAAAATAAACTTGAGATTTCTTTTTTCCACTTTCCTATTTCAATACAACCTTTTTAATAATTTTTCATCATTATAAGGATTTCGTTTTAAAAATGTTTGCATGCACTTTTTTGTAACTTTCTAATTTTTGGGCATCATTAATTTTAATTTGATACTTAAACATTCATGAGCTCTCGGAAACATTAGTTCGGGATTTATTTTACGTGAGTAACATTTTCCAGCGTTACCAATAATTCATACACGAACCTTATTGTTAGTACAATAGGTCTTTCTTTATTATAAACCCAATATGTATGTAGCCACATTAAATATGTTTAAAGGTTTTTAAAATCCACATCCTGAAAATTTTAGTTCTCCACAAAGTGATGCATGTTGAAATTGCTAAGGTACGTGCAAATAATTGTAGTAAAAATTGTTTCCACAGAATTGTTATAAATTGGTTGTTGAAAATTAAATTAGAAACGAGATTGCATTTACAAACGATGTAATTTAGGACAATTGTTGATTACTTTTCATTAAATGTTGGGAAATTAATAAAGTTGAAAAAATATCTACCTCAATAATTAAAGTTTGGCTGCAAACAACTAAAAATCCCGCAGGCTTGATTTAGTACGTGATCTGTATACAGTTCTGTGAACGCGAGAAAAAAATGGCCAATTTAAAGAATTGTAGATATTTATCCCTTATAAGTTCGTGGTAGATTTTTATTTATTAATTGTTTTAATAAATGAAATTATTTCATTATTACCATCATGGTCAGCGTTTATTTTCTTCATAATTGGATGTACGACTACCCACATCATTCCTGTTGTGTCTCGAGATCAATGCCCGCCTTCCATCTTCACTATGTCGTTTTATCATCTTATTTTGCAACGGCCGGGAATTATTTTTTCAGTTTTCGATCTCAATTCTCTGATTTTATTTAACCATCTTCCATTTTCATTTTGCATCAGGTGGCCCGCCCGCGATCGTTTTAGTTTTGCATATTTTAGAACCGTATGTAATGGCTCCTCTACACTATGGCTCATAGTGGGCCATCATGATGGTCACCATTATCATGGCCCATTATGATGGCCTGAGTGGACGCATCCACACAGTGGTCCATCTAGATGGACCATTCT
>JARJDX010069637.1:0-16944 GCA_030264735.1 Gymnusa sp. GC000175 | reverse complement strand
TGTGATTTGACTTTTATACGGTTATATTTTGAATTACAATCTACTAAATTACAGGGGGCAGCACTTTACGGGATGAATTATTTAGTTCTAAAAAAAATATTCGTAACGCCCCCTTAATATTTTCTTTTTATTATTTGGTGCCTTTCAGCCTCTTTAATTTTTATTTGTCATGGTTACATTTTATGTTTGGGATTTTTATTTAAATTAATTTAAATTTAGAAATTTGGCGACCTATCGAGATACCAATCTTAGGTTAGGTTATGTTAGGTTAATTATATATAAATATAATTTCTGTATTCTGTATTTACCAAGAAATGTAAAATTTAGAGTGCCAATGTTTTTCCCCTAGCGACAAATTGTTTCCAGCACCTAATAAGGTACTTTTGTTGTTTTGCTACATTATGTATGATTATAATTGCTGGAGCTAATATTCCCAAAAAACAATACTGCCTTAACATCTCTAATTTTTCAGCCAATAAAAAATGGTGCTTGTAACTTAGGAGTAAGAGATTAAAGGTTTGTAAACTTAATGCTTTAAAACTAAATCAGCAAGCAAAGAATTTATAATTTCAGGGATGAAGCCTGCCTAAACGATAAGTAAAAATAAATAAGGCAATAATAATTAAAATTAAAAAATTATTTATTATTTACCCGTCTCAACCTATGAACACCCTTTTTATCTATAATATATTACATTTATTAACAGTAAAAAGCCAAACAATAGGCTGCGTTGGTTTTTGTTTTAGTACATATTTATTTTTATAATAAAATAATTTTTTGGCAATTTTTTAATTTTATCAATGAAGCATTAAAAAATTTACTTAATAAATTATGTAAATTTTAAATGAAAGTTTTCATAAAATTAAGCCTGAAAGCATGCTTCTAATTAAAAGTGTATATTAAATTTTTACCCGTTCTTTCATATAAATGTGGAAACTTCAAGATGTTTTAATTAGATTTCAATAGACTCGTTGTAATATAAAGTAGAAGGTTCTTTCATTTTTTACTTCGCCCTGATTTATTGAAATACTATACAATTACAAAAAAATGAAAGAAATCCATCTGAGAGATTCTCATGTATATCATTAAAAATTTGCAATTGCAAAATGTGAACTAAAAAGTGCAGACAATATCGTGCATTTATAAATATCGCAATCTTCTATAGAAAATATTACCGTTATTTTAAAAATTATCGCCCTAAATAGACAATATTTGTTAAGATTGTCAGCAATAAAACTTTTCAAAAGATTAAGAACAAACGGTTTTAAAATAAACTCGAAAATATGCTTAAATAGAAAATATTTATTATCTAAAACTATTTAATTTATTAATGGTCCATTTTTTGTCATTTACATTTGGGAAAGAAAACCCGATTTTTAAGAGTTTTCGCCTATATGAATAATCAAAACTAAAAATAGAAGTCATACCCTTTAAAGGTAAATTAATTAAAATAAATGCCGTAATTTCAATATTTTTTTTTACAAAATAGCAAAATAGCTTTTTTAAAGAAAACTGGCTGATTTTACCGCAATTGCAAATTATATTTTATATTATTTAAATAGGATATTTTTTACTCCCAACCCGATATTTTCTACTTTAATTAGACAGGGTAAGGGTCAGTGATCTTAATGTTCCTGGCACACAAAAAATATAATGCATACTTAAAGTACCTAAGTAATAAACCTTGTCCACGCATATTTAAGGAAAATAAAGCAGGGGTACTGAAAGAAGTTCTCAACAGATATCGAACACGATCTATATGGCGCGCAACAGAACATCTAGAGAGAAAGAGAAAGAGAGAGAGAGGGTAATGTTGAAAAAATAAAACACAACAATAATATAACCAACACAAAAACCCAAGGTACAGCCAGAAAGGAAATATCACTATGGAAAGAACAGCAGAAATTAAAAAAAATAGATCCACAATCGACGCAATATTTATGGATGAACAGAGAAGGCACATGAATTTAACAACTTCATCTACATGTGCCACATAGATTTGTCCAAAGCGTTTAACCATGTATGGCTTAAAGACGTAGAACAGATACTAACAGAAAAATAAGTAAAAAACGAATTAATAGAAATTACCAAATACTCAAATAAAGGCGAACCATAAAATAAGCGAAAACTTAAGCTGTCTACTGAAATACGTCAAGTCGGCTCTTTAAGCCGTTCCTATTTAAATTAATTACGAATAAGATTATAAAAAGCCAACATAAAAACGTAGGCTACAGGAAAAAAGACCTTACTCAACATCATATGCTACGCAGATTACGTGGTATTGCTTGTCAAAATAAAAGGTGACCACATAACAAAGCCGCAAAGTTATTTTATATGATACTAAACACGAACAAGACCAAATGTATGACCATATCAAAGGAACGATCACATGCAAGCTTGAAGTCTAGGGCAAAGTTATAAAACATATAATGACCTTCAATAACTTATGTGCGAAGATCTTAAGTTTCAAGTCACTATACTAAGAAAGCAGCCAGAATATCGGAATGAATGAATGATATGATATATAATAATTAACACCTATGACTGTAGAAAGCAAGTTCCAAATACATAAAACCATACTGAGGCCAATTATGACTGATGCTGTAGAGGTAGGGCCTGACATCACCAAAACAACAATACAACTCGTAAGAACATTGGAAATGAGGAAATGAGTCAGAGCAATACACCGGAAAGAATTGCATGTCTGAACAAGGAGTGAAAATCCAAGAGAAATAAGTAGTTTGCAAGATGTAGCAAACTGGATGATATCCAGAAGAAAGAGGTAAAGCATGTACACAGGACGGCAGACCATCGCCTGGCAAAGATAGCAAAAGACAAGAGACACATAGAAAGAAGAGATGGAAGGAGACCGCCTATTATTGGAAAGAGTGCTGGGCTTCGACATCCGAGAAGGCAGGAATATGATGGAACCATCAGGCTGAAGCTTATTTACAGCAGGAAGAAGAAGAAGAAAAATTCTTGTGCAATTTCTCTGGTACTTTGAGATCCATCACCAAATAATGTTATTATTTCAATATTTTTTCTTAAGATAAAGCCAAGTGACATTTTGTTATCAAGTTCACGCAATTTACTTTCAACTGCCATAAAACCTGGTTACTCTTAGTACAAATTATTTAATTTACTTCAAATTTTTAAATATCTCTAACGCAGAGCAAAAAGTAGCCCTATTTAAAATGTCGCAGTAGTCTGTGTTTGCAACTATAAGAATTTGAATGAAATACTTTAAGAAATGCGGCTCATGGAGTTCTCCTTTTGCACCAAAATTTAAATCTTCTTTAAAAATAAATTAACTTTAGGTGTAACACCTTCTGTAGCAAAATATTTGCTTTAGGTATTCCTTGGTAATTTTGACTTCAACATAATATAAAAAAATCCGATGTGGTCACCACATGTCATACAATGAGTTTTTAAAATGTAAAGTTTTGTAAAAATTATAACAACAGAATTTATTTCAAATTTAATTTTAGACACTTTTGTACTATGTTTTTTCCATAAGCTTGATAGTTTTTCAAATATTTGCAAAAAACCGAAAAACCTCACCAATAAGCTACCACTTCCGGTTGGTGGATTTCAGCTTAAAATAACTTCCAATTATTGTTAAAAGCTTAAATATGAATTTTTGTGGTGATATCTTTAATAGTTTTTGAGAAACCATCCCCACAAAAACGCGCCACACACACATACATCCAGACAGACATTTTTTAATATTGGTCAATTCTTGTTCAGGGGACCCTAAAAGGAGTATTGCTTCTAAAATCTCAACTCTATAATTTTGACGATTAAAATACTTTGTCTATAACAAAGTGAAAAGATGATAATAAAACATCATTTATATTAAGACAAAAACTTTAGATAAATGAAAAGATATGCGCTTAGTCACAATTTCTATTAAATAGGAACCCCTCTTTCTTTATTAACACACTTTTTTGTTATCATATTAGGTAGCGCTGTAATTCTAGGAAAAAATAATCGCAAGATGTGTCTCTCACAGCATCATCTTCAATATTATAAAAAAATTACTAGTAAATTTTTTTTTCCGCACAATGTATTTTTATATTGAAACGTCAATCTGCAATAAAAAATGGAGGTTCCAATTTAAAATTGGGGGAAGGGGGAAGATGGACGCTTTGGAATAAATAAATAATTTTTTTTCAGTTTTAAACACATATTTTAAAGTTTTTTAATTGTCGACAATCTGAAGTTTGCATCGTTGCGGTATTTTGGATATAACCATGCTCTTCATTTTCTGGGTGGATATCTGCATGTTGTATTTTTTGGACGTATTGTATAATTTGTATATTAGTCTTCACAGGTCGTCTTCTGTGTTTGCTATCAGGATTGTGTCATGTGCGTAGCATATTATGTTTATGATGTGTATCTACATTCTGTACCCTCTTCCTGGTTTGCTTTTTTCGATGATTTTGTCTATTACAAGATTTAATAAAAGTGGGCTTAATGAATCCCCGTGCCTTATCACAGTGTTCATTGGTATTTCTTTGGTTAGTCCTTCGTATGTTTTAATCTGTGTATCGGAGTATAGGTCGTCTATTATTTGATCTAGGTGTGGTTCTGTATTGTTTTTAGTTAATATTTAAATTATGTCCTATTTTTTGACTTTATCAAAGGCCTTGGTAAAATCCACAAAACATAGGGAGACGGGGTTGTTATATTCAAGCGATTTTTATGTAATTTTTCGCAACATAAAGATCGCATCTGCGATACATCGATTTTTTATGAACTCTTGAGGTTCTTCTGCCATTATGATTTGTTGTTGGATTTTATTGCTTATTATGGACATGAATAGTTTAGGGCATGTGCATGTAGGTATTGTTATGCAGTTATTTCATTGTGCGAGTATCGCTCCTTTCTTTATTATTGTATTGGACAGTCTATGCAGTTAATGTAGCGACTCACCTCCGTATTTTAATAGCTCATTATTAAAGGCGTCGGGAACTGTTGAATTCCCATTTTTCAGTTTTACGGCTTTGATAGTGACTTCTTCCAGTGCTATTTCTTCAATGTAGATGTTATCTTGCGGAGTTCGTAAATGTTTTTCTTCGTTTGTGAATTGACATCATTCGTCTCAATATGATCTCCATTGTTTTATTGAGATTCGGCTGATCTTATTTACAGCACTTTTTTTGTCTTTGAATTATTCTCAATATTTTCTATTCTCTCGTTAGTAAACCATTCGTTTATACATGGAATTTTTTGTGAATATTATACATGGAACAACCGCACAACCACATAGAAATAATAGGACAACCAGTAGAGATAACAGAAAAAAGGGTTTGCAAAGCCCTGAAAACAATGAAAACAGGAAAAGCAAGTGGTCGAGAAAGCATTCCAGTAGAAATAATGAAACATGGCACCACTAAATTAGTAAAATCATTGACAGAGCTATTTACAAGAATTATAAACGAAGAAAAAGTCCCAGAAACGTGGAAAGAGGCTTGGATAACACCAGTATATAAAAAAGGCAAAAAAAATGCATTAACTACCGCGGAATATCTGTCACAAACACCATAAGCCGAATCTACGGAAAGTCCTGAAACAGCTGATAGAAGAAGAATACGGGCCCTATGAAATGGAACAGCAAGCGGGGTTTCGAACTGGCAGATCGTGCACACATTTATACAACAACCCAACTGTGCGAAAAAACAGTAGCAACAAACAGAGACTCACACCTACTATTTGTGGACCTCTCGAAGGCTTACGATACGATACCGTTAAACAAACTCTGGAAAGTCCCTGAAGAAACAAAGATAAACGTCACTATAACCAATGCCATTAAAGAATTCTACTCAGGACTGAAATCAAGAATAAAGATGGGAAACCAATTGTCATAATGTTTTGAGGTCACAAAAGGCCTGCGGCAAGGCAGCTGCTTGTCACCAACGCTATTTAACATCTACATCGATAAAGCGCTAAAATAATGGAAAAGAGCTTGTCAAAACATGAGCATCGAACTGGGCGATAACACGCTGTACACATTACATTTCGCAGATGACCAAGTAGTCCTAGAACAAGATGAAAAAGACCTTAAATTTATGACGTGAAGGCTGTTCAGAGAATACAAAGCATGGGGCCTTACCGTCAACAACAAGAAAACAATATACCTGTGTGGGGCAATGACGAAACATAAACCCTTCAAGTAGATGAAGAGGTTAAATTCAAAACAAGCCGAGAATACATCTATCTATGAACGAAGAATACAAGCAGCGGACAAACTAAACCTGAAATAGAACACCACATAATCCAAGAAAGAAAATTCATTGGCAGCCTAAATCCAATTCTATGGGCTAAACAAATATCAAAGAAAAATGAAAAGCTTCTTTTTAACTCCATCCTGAAGAGCATCACGTTGTATGGGTGCGAAACATGACAACTGAACAAAGCCATGGAAAGAAAACTGCGAGTGCTAGAAATGGATTTCTGGCGAAGATCTGCGGGGAAATCCCGACTAGACAAAATCCCAAACAACACCATAAGGGAAATCATGGAGGTAACTACCGATATAGTTCATCAAATCGAAAGGAAACAACTGGAATGGTACGACCATATGGAAAGGCTGAGTGACGAACGACTCCCTAAACTTGTAAAAAACTGGACACTATGGGAAAAAAGAAAAGGGGGCGACCAAAAACAACATGGATAACAGGTATACGCAGATATATGTCAGCCAGAAACCTAACCTAACCTAACCTAACCTAGCCTAACCTAAACCATGGGGATTGGAGTAACAGAGAAACTTAGCGAGAGGGGGCCAAAGGGCGTACAACCCTATAAAATGGATGATGATGATGATGATGATGATGTGACCTGTGTTAACGATAGAAGATACGATATTCGCTGAAATCACACAAACTTTCTTTAAACTTCTTTCAATAGCTTTAAACCTCTTTCAATAGCTGAAGCAATTATTTAACAAATGCTCAAGATTTGTCGTCCACTTACACTATGGTTTTAGCGTAAACATCGTTCAAGAATGGGTATCATATTTTAACAGAATAGCACAAACGAACTTTTAAAATAACGGTTTTTGTTCAATATCTAATAGTTCGTTTGTCCTTAAGATTTGTAGAATAAGAAGATATTTAAATAGCACAAAAGTGTCAAATTTTATGACAGGAATTATATTTTAATGAAATTATACTATACATACAGGTTTTTGTTAAGAAGGCGAGCTTTAATTTCTAGAAAGGTTACAAAATATCTTATGTATCTTTCTAAATATATAAAAAAAAGCAAAAAAAAGTTGCTATAAAAAACTACAAATACCAAATATAAAAATATTTTCTAATTTAATCGCAATATAAACCCAATTTGAATATTTCATTTTAATATCGTTTGATGTTTTAAATCCGTTTTGAATGTGTATATACATATTTCGCAATGTAAAATTAATTAAGAACGAAATAAACACTTACGTCTTCTCCGGTCCGTACCATTAAATACAAGTAATTAAATATAGATTTATTAGACGCAATCGAAATTGAGAAGAGCATTGTTGTAATGAGTCCAAGGACAATCATTACTTCTTAGTAATGAACCATAAAATGCTGCACGTTATCACATACCATCTGCTTCAATTAAATCATTTCTGGCTTGCTGCAATCACAGATCTCAAATTGGAATTAATTAAATCAAACAAATATTCTTGCCACATATTTTTCGTGATGCTATCCAATTTATTTTGCGTAATAATATTTTGCTTAAAAAAATGAGTGGGCGTCCTGCACGGCTGATGCAAAAATTTAACATATTTGTGAAACAGCACGATAAATCTCACTTCTTTCATGAAAGGCACGTAAAAGTACTGTTAAATTTAAAAAAAAAGAAAGCCTATGCAAAAACAATACTAGAAATGAACACTTTCAAATGATTTACAAAAGGCTAACATTTACTGTGCATTCTAGGACAAATTACAAATATTTATTTACTTGGTTTTACCCATCAACATAAAAAATTTAATAAAAAAAATATTTGTTGATATCCTTAAAGTTGTTGTTGTTGTTGTTAAAGACTCCACTGAGTAGTATGTTATCGTAGGTTAGCAAGTAGTAGGAATGTTTGTATGTGACCTGTAGTAAAGCTCACCTAGCAGGATAAAGACAGGTGCAGGTGAGGGGTAGGACGAATTCAGGAGCGGTCGATACAGCGCCCGCCGTTTTCACATGAATATTTGAAACCCCTACCCTTCATTCCGACCTCGAAAATGTCAAGAAAAATTCGCTTTCATGGTTTTAAGTTATATATTATAGTATATACACGACGATTGTAAATCTACAATCAATGGATATTAAATTGATTTTTCCATTAAAAATAGATTGTAACTAAGAACCATTAAAATGAGTTTTGTTGTAGACATCGGGTATATGGACCAAAAAACTTATTTTTTCCAAATTAATTGAGAAGAATATCGCAAAAATATAAGTGCCATTTAACAATGTTACTAAGGAATTTTAAAAGTGACAGCTCCACTGTAAGGTTACTAATAGAGCCGGTTTTCCGGATTTTTTTCTTCAATTGAGGTTTCGAGAAAAAAATGTGCTAAAAACGAAAAATACTTTGGATACTTTCATTATATTTATTAAGGTAACAATCGTGTTTAAGTAGGCGGAATTTTTAGGTTCCTGTTTAAAGTTACCTTAGTCCTAGGTTTTTCTAGAATTTTTCTTGTGTATTTAAAAAACTCGCTAATGTGGCCTTTCAAGTTAAGGAATTTCTATTATAATTCCTAAAAAAATTTAAATTGGCCAAAGCGCGGAATAGGTTACTTTCATTTACCAATTTGAGACATATCCATTACTTTTAACAAAAACATAAGTGCATTTAATTATTTATAAGCTAATTAGGTTAGCAGTATGTCTTTGTAATTTCATTTTGTTGAAATGTATGTTGGCAATAATAGCGATAGTGGCATTTATCACTTTTAAATGATATACAGCCTTATTTCATTTATTGTCAATGATTATAATAACAGTATATTTGTGCAGCTTGATGGGAATAAATTCAATTAAGTATTGCTTAGCAGCAAACAAGAATGAGTTCTTAAAATGTTAAATTAAAAAAAAAGATATAAACAAGTGGCGACCACTCTACTGTAACCTTGGTCTGAGAAGCTCGTCAACACGACAGTAGGAACTATAGAACCCACCTTATGGGCAACTCTTGGTCGTGGTAGCTGTTTCTAAGTTACTCCCATACTTGCAGTAATTTCATGGTTATCTAGTATAGATTTTATCCCTGTTATTTTTTCACTTACAGGAAAGTCAAGTGGAGGACTCTCCAAATATTTTGCAAACGAAATGAAACTTGTCACTTTATTCAGTTTAAAAGAGTACCTTCTTACAAAGGAGACAAAGGAGTATTTTAATACCTATCGTAATTTAAGTGGATATTACCAAAACAAAATTTTAGATTACGAAGGTAATTTATTTAATCACATAAAGTCCCTTTAATTTTATGTGCATTTAAAAATAAAGTTATTTTTATTTTTAAATTAAGGAAACCATGAAATAAATAACAGCTTAAAAATACAACGATCTGCTCACGAAGTAGATATAAAATTAAAAATCCTTATTTTAAAAGAAAAAAACTTAATTACCTTACATAAGATATAAATTGATGAAACTCCTTATTTATTTGTTTTTGTAAATAAATACGTTTTAAAATTTAATTTTTTGATTGTAATTTAATTTTAATGTCAATGATAATATTTTTAGAATATTGTTTCCAAAAATATTTGTTATGAAAGGGCAAATAGGTTTTTTTTTTAAATTATAAGGATAACACCTTACGAATAATCATAAAATATTTATTTAAATCAATTTTCAAATTTTCGTTGAGATCTATTATCCTATTGCTTATTTAATTTTAAGTTCTTTGGGAAGATACTTTGTAAGAAAATAAAAGTATTCATGTAAAAGGAAAATATAATCTGAAATTATCAATACGGATTTATAAACTGCCATAGTATAAAAATTAGATTATTGCAAACACAGCTAAAAATGACGATGTGGTAACCATACGACTTTTATTAGCGAATGTAAGACATCTCTATTACTTTTGACAAAAACATAGGTATATTTCATTATATATCTACTAATTAAGTTGGTAGCATGTCTCTTAATTTCATGTTGTTGAAATGTGGGTTGGTAATAATTCCGTTAGAAACATCTGTTACTTTTGAACGATATACAACCATATTTTAATAATAACAGCTGATTATAGTGACAATATGTCTCAGCAACTGGATAGAAATAATTTTGATAATAATGTTGCTGGACAACGAAAAAGGATGTGTTCTTCAAATATTAAATTTTAAAAATATGATAAGAATTAAATTTGCAATAATTGTTGACGTCATGAGATGCTCCCTCTAAACAATAAACTTTCAATTTCGAACATTTTTCGATCCGCCTCTTCTTCTTCTACTCTATTTAGATCTTTTGATCTGTTAATTGAGACGCCTTGGAATTTCTTGAGATGTCGATTGCCAACTGTCCTTCCATCTCCTCGATGGTTTTCCTGGGGGTCTATCTTCCGCTGGTCTGTTCTCGAATGTCATCCGCGGTAGTTGATCTTCTTTCATTTGGGATATATGAGCGTGCCATTGTCGTTTATTTTTGCCGCCCCCATCTTACTACGTCCTGCATCTGAAATTCCTTTTTTATATCCTCGTCTCTGACTTGGTCTCTTTTTGTCTTTCCGAGTATGTTCCTTACGGTTTTCATTTCTGCTACATGCAACATGCTTTTTGTTTTGGTTGTCTCTTCTCTAACTTTAATAACGTAGGTCATTATTGGCCTAACGCAGGTCTTGTAGATCTTGACCTTCCTGTCGTTACGCATATATTTATTTGCCCATACTACCTGTCGTAAGCATCCTGCTATTGCGGTTGCCTTGTTAATCTGACTCCTAAGATCATTTATTGGATTATGGTGGTCCGATATATCCATGCCTACGTACTTCAACTTGGATACTTGCTCGATAGGTTGATCTTGGACTACAAGCTTACATCTTTTGATTTCTCTGGTTAGGGTCATGCACTTTGATTTTTCTACTGATATGTTTATGTTTAGTGTTGCTGCTGTTAGAAATAATTTATGGAGCTGTCGCTGCAGGTCTTTCTCTGTTTCTGCGATGATAACTGCGTCGTCGGCGTAGCATATTATGCTGATTTTGTTTTTGCCCATTCGATAGCCAAGACCCATCGCTGACACTTCTTCTATAATTTTGTCCATTAGTAGGTGAATAGAAATGGGCTGAGACTATCTCCCTGTCAGATTCCCCCTGGGGGTCTTATGTTTTTCGTGTAACTGTGTCCTGCTTTAATCTTTGTGTGGTTGCTGGTATTCGGGTTGTGAATAACTCTAACGATGTTGTCAGGTGTTTCTCTCGCTTTTTTAGTAAATCGATAACGTCAGTCAGACAAACTTTGTCAAATGCCTTGGTGAGGTCAACAAAACCTACTGGCACGTTGTGTTTGATTGCTTTTTTTTAATTGTTTGATTATGAATAAGACATCTGTGGTGGATCTGTTTCGTCTGAAACCCTCCTGTTGTTCTCTATTTTGTATTTGTTCCTCGAGCTTACGTTTCAAGATGTGTATGAGAAGCTTCATGCTTAAATTTAAGAGAGTTATGCCTCTATAGTTCTCTGGTAGAGTTTGCTGGCTCTTCCTAAAGATGGTAATTGTAATGCTTTTATGCCAATCGATGGGTATTTTTGATGTATCGAGGATCTTACCATATAATGTCGTCATCTTTGTTACGAGTTCGGGGCCGGCGTATTTTAGGAGTTCGTTGCTAATGTTGTCTGCTCCTGGTGCCTTTCTGTTCTTTAGCTTCTTGATTCTTTCCTTATGTCCTCTTTAGTTATTGTAGCTTGATGAGGTTTGTAGTTTCATATGTTTGCTGTCTCTGGGGCCCTATATATTTGCTTAAAGTAGTTTTCCCATGTCAGTATGTTAATTTCTTTAGTTTGTATAAATTCGTTTATAGGCTTCTTCCTATTTTTGAGCATCTTCCAGACCCTCGTTGTGCTCCATATATGTCGTTATCTATATCGCTGGTGAACTTGATCTAGTGTTCTTTTTTTATTGATTTGGTTTTAGAGTTAGCTTGGTTTCAGGGCCGGCGTATTTTAGGAGTTCGTTGCTACTGCT
Source organism: Gymnusa sp. GC000175 (assembly GCA_030264735.1). NCBI lineage: Eukaryota > Metazoa > Arthropoda > Insecta > Coleoptera > Staphylinidae > Gymnusa > Gymnusa sp. GC000175. The sequence continues at coordinate 4,751 of JARJDX010069637.1, read as the reverse complement.
GTCTGCTTCTGGTGCCTTTTTGTTCTTTAGCTTCTTGATTCCTTCCTGCATGTCCTCTTTAGTTATGGTAGCTTAATGAGTTATTGTAGCTTGATGAGTTATTGTAGCTTAATGAGGTTTGTAGTTTTCCATGTTTGGTCTCTCTGGGGCACAATATAGTTGCTTAAAGTAGTTTTCCCATGTCAGTATGCCAATTCCTTTAGTTTTCATAAATTCTTTTATAGGCTTATTTCTATTCTTGAGCATCTTCCAGACCCTCCGTTGTGCTTTATATATGTCGTGATCCATATCGCTGGTAAACTTGATCCAGTGTTCTTTCTTTATTGATCTGATTTAAGAGCTTGGTTTCTAGTTGCTACATACTCGGCGTGCAGTTCTTGTATTGGTTTCATTTTGTATGCCAGATAGCTCTTCTTTTTCTGTTGTAATAACTCTTTCACTTCTGCGCAGAACCATGCCTTTGTGTTTGTGTTATTTCTTGCGTTTATTTTTACCATCCTTTTGTCAATGGCTTATTCGGGTGCATTCAGTATGTAAGTTTTTTTTTTCTTTAGCTGTCCTACATTTAGTTCTGCTATATCGATTTCTCTTAGTTTACTGGATAGTCTGTTTTGGTACAAGTGTTGTGTACTGTCGTCGGATAGTGATTCTATGTTGTATTTTTCGATAGTGACTTTAGCTGCCTTTATTTTGCGAGGTGAGTTAAGAGTTCTGACATCTATTACTTGTTGTGGTTTGATGGTTCTGTTGCTTAGTATATAGTCATCATAATAATCATAGATTGCTGTCCTCTGCTATTGCCAAATGTGTATTTATGTTGACTTTTATAAGAAAAATAAGTATTGTTGCTCCTAAGTTTGCTTCTAGCACAGAAATCTATTAAAACTTCTCCGTCCTCGTTGAGGATCGGTCCATTGTATTTTTGTTTTACATGTAGTGTGGCTTCGTTACCTATTCTGGCGTTAAGGTCTCCTAATATAAATACTTTATCGGTCGGGGGGACCGACCCCCGACCATACCAAACAGGGGGTGTTTGGTCTATCGTGTCCTGGAGCAGTTGGTAAAAATGTTCGGACTCCTCTTTTGGTTTACTGATATCTGGGGCGTAGATGCTTAGCATATGTATCACGGTGTTGTTAATCTTTAGTGTGGTCTTTAGTATTCATTCGTTTACGTTTACGATATCATACAAACACAGGCACGCTCTTTAGATTATTAAAAATTTCAAATAAAAAAAGTTAATAAGCAACTTTCTAAAAGTATATGGTACCTTAGAAGAAGAAGGTATAGATATTTAGCGAGTTGTGAGATAGGGATGTGTACTTGCACATTTTAATCCATATTTAAAGATAATAATTTAAAGAGCCTTGTCGTAGGAAACTGTTAAAAATAAAATTTAAATAATACCGATCAATAACCTACGGTTCGCAAACGACACGTTTGTGAAATGCTTAATAGACTAGCAGAGACTATTTGACCAGGTAGTAGAAATTTATGATGATCCAAAAAAATCAATGCCCATAGGAAACCTAAATATAAAGGGAGAAGTAGAAGGTAAAAGTATCTAAAAACAATCGTCAACAAAAGCAATTATTATGGGAAGAAAATTTAGTCAATAATCGGACAGGTAAGAAAGCACCCCAACAACAATTTTTTAGGATAAGCATAATATTGGCTGATAATTACAATGGCCTTGAGTAGTGGCGTCTTTTTAATGAGACTATTAGCTTATGTCAAGTTTGGAAAAAAAATTGGAATATTCGAAGCATTTACGAAGAAGTAAATAATTTAAATGCGATACAGAAAATATATTCAATACATTTAATACATTTTTTACATTTTTTACATTTAATACATTTTTTTACAGGACTTTTTTTTCCTCTTCAGAACGCATAGGCTGATATTGCCTGTCCGCGTCTGTTAGTATAAGCACAGAGTATTGTATACTTATCTGTGGTATAAGCTTCTTTTTTTTTGAATGAAGAGATATAATTTTAAAATACTGGCTATCAGCGAAATAAGATGGCCAACTTCCGTTCAATGTACAGTAGACATATCCAAGTAATTTATTATGCCGGTCATACCTGCAAACACCATAGGAATGAAGTGGCGATAATCGTTTCGGAGAATATAGCTAGAGTTGAAAAAAATGTCATCCAGATATCGCAGAGAGGTAGAAATACAAACAACAACATTAAACATTAACATAATTCACCAACAGGCACCCATATGCGTTTTCCATGACCAAATAGTACAATAATTTTATAAAAAAAATAGATCATGCTTCAACGCTATGGAAGAACCATGACTTAACACTACTAATAAAAGACCTCAATGCAAAGAATGTAAAAGGTAAATATGAAAACATTATTGAACAATTTAGACTTGGTACACGAAATTAGAGAGGAGATAAATTCGCCCAATTCTGCCTAGAAAAAAACTTTTAATAAGGAACACTTGTTACAGGCTACCAAATTGCCAACTGAAAATCTTACGTGGAACAGAATTATCCGAAATTAAATTGACTACATCACCAAAAACAAAATGTTAATAAATTTTATGATATCTGTAAATACATAACCTGGTGCTGACATTTCATCGGAAAATAACCTTCTATCAGCAAAAGTTAAAATATGGTTTAAAAATTTAGTCCTCCAAAATAGCATGACAATAAATAATGGCGATGAAAAACTAAACGATGTAAGTCTATGTAAGAAAGCAACACAATAAATGAAGCAGAGACCAATACCAAATATAAGTAACATAGCGAGTGTCGAGGTAAAATAAAATAAATTAAAAAAGGCTTTATAGGAACAATAGGAGATGTTTAAAGTCAGAGAAATGAATAAAAAAAAAACAAAAATAGATGACGGCTGAGATTTTACTATTCATGAAATATAAAAGGAAGTTTATAAATCAAAATTAGCATAAGAAGATATAAATAGAAATTGAAGAATAATACGGGAAACAAAGGCAGCAAGTTACAGTCAAGAATCTGCAGAAATAAAAAAATGTAATAACAAATATGATCTGTTCAATCTCAAAAAATAATTAAAAAAGTATGCAAAATTAAACGGAGCAAAATTGCAGTGCAGAAGCTAAATAGATGGAAGGAATACATATTAGAACTTTTCGATGGCAACAGAACTGAATAGTATGAGACGTAGATTGTGGAAACTGGCCGCAAAAGCAATAAAAACAGCTAAGAACAAAAAGATTTCAGGTTCAGATGGAATGTGCACGGAGAACTTATAGGAGGCAATAGCATTGATACCCACAAATTGGCTTCTTCATCACTAGTCCTAAAATAATTGAAGAAAATCAAATCGGATTTAAAAACGGTTTCGGAATAAGAAAAGTTCTTTTCGAAGTTAAAATCTTCATCCAAAGATGTTACGTATATGCATGCCTAATAGACTTTGGAAAGGGTTTTGATAAAGTAAGACACAACAAATTTTTCGAAATTCTGAAGAAATTATATTAGCATAGAAAACATCTGTATTGGCATCAAAGAGTTTTGATCCGAATGGAACAAAAACTAATAGATAAATTGGAAATAAAAAGAGTCGTCCGCCAAAGATTTATACTTTTGCTACTGCTTTTTAACTTTAATTGGAAAAAATATTTAAAGCGGCAATCAAAGACCTAAAAATAAGGGTAAACATTAACGGAAAAACTATAAACAACTTAAGATGCGGATGACACCCTTATATTCGCAATATTAAATAAAGCTTTCCAAATGTTAATGAATAGAATTGCTAACGCATACAATGTTTTTGGATTAAAGTTTAATATCAACAAAACAAAATATATGATAATAAGCAAGAACTAATATACAAGATACCGGCATAACCACTAATGGAAACAGATTAGAAAGAATGCCAAATTAAGTAAAATTGGGACCCGTCCGTAGGGTTACATACGTTACGTATGAGAAAGATCTATTGTCCGTCTGTCTTTCTGTCTGTCGGTGTGTGTGTGTTCTCTCTAGAGCACAGGCGGCCTAAAAATTCATATTTAGGCCTTAAACAAAAACTGGGTGCTAGTGACTTTTGAGTGAAATTCACCTACCGGAAGTGGTAGTTTATTGGTTAGTTTTTTTAGGTTTCTTGCAAATATTTTAAAAACTATTAAGTTTATGGAAAAAACATGGGAGTACAGAAGTGTTTCGAATTAAATTTGCAATAAATCAAACTCCTTATTTGATGCTAAGCAATATTTTATTGAGTATATTTTCATCAAGTAGCAAAGACATACTTATTATCAGCTAAGAAATAATGAAATGAGTTATATATCATTCAAAAGAGACGCATGTCACTATCGGAGTTATTGCCAACATACATTTTGCAACAAATTAATGTTGTAGAGGCATACTGACAACTCAATTGGCTGATAAATAAAAAAATATAGTTATGTTTCTATTAAAAGTATCGGATATGTTTTAAATTCGTAAATGAAAGTCATATGTTGACTACACCTCCATTTTTAATTTTTATATTTTGTAATAATTTTTTTATTAAATTATATTTCCATATAAATTATCTTCCTTTCGGATTTAAATATCGTAAATTGATTTATTGTTATTTTTCATGCCGTTGTAAAAATTCAATATAAGGGCTTGAATATACTATACTAAGGCCCGATTGCACCGACCACACTTAAGTTAAGGATAGCTTAAGTGATGCGCATAAGCCGTCACAGTGCGCGACTTTCTATATACGACGGCTTATGCGCATCACACTTAAGCTATC